>VMOF01000379.1:32803514-33041809 GCA_011764245.1 Trialeurodes vaporariorum | reverse complement strand
GCTGCTGAAGATATTGCTCTGAATAATGAAAAAATAAGGAGATAAAAGTAAAAAGTAAAAGTATGGTGGTCCCTCGAGACTCGAATCACGGACCCTTGGATTGAAGGCAGAGAAAGAGATTTTTTTTTTTCACTTTTTCACCCTCCTAAACTTTCCTACCACTCTTTTGTAACAATAATTAGTGAAATATCAGCAATTTAAGTTTTTTCCTTCAGTAAACGTTTCTTCCGTTTGTATTTTACATTTCAACTTGTATTAAAATGATTTTTGATCTTTCCAATTTATTTTCAATTTAAAGAAAATATTGAGTAAATTTCTTCCGTTTTTATATACCCAATTTGTTCTTGTTATGGAATAATTTTTAATTTGCAACTTTCGGTATTATAAAAGCACTGAACCACTATTCATGCTATTAATTTCACACGACCAAAAAACCCAAATAATTGTAGTGATTCACCATTCAACACAACAATTTAACACTTTCTAAACTCCGAAAATATGTTTTTAATTCCACACATCAAATTTGTTTGGATTTTTACAACATTTTGCACTATTTTTTTGAATACCTTTAATCATACTTTGGAAAAAAATATTGAATTTTAAAATATTAGTTATAAATTGCTTCACTTCAAGTATAAAAATTGGAAAGAAAGCTTACCTTCAATATCAAGAAGTATGACACAACGCGGGGAAAACTGGAGAACAGGGCACTTTGATATCAAGGAGTGGACACAACACAGTGAAAACTATAGAGCAGGAAAGTAAAGAACACTAACTCTGAGCGATCGAATCGATTGATTGATTGACTATTGGCAAAACTTCGCGTTTTATACGAATTTGATAAGCAAAAGTGGTGTGACGCGAAAACGTGATTATTAAAAAAAGGAACGTTCTAGAAAAGTTACTCAAAATGCTCACTAACCTCTGACCGAAAGTGGTGTAAGCCAAGGTAACGTGATGATTAAAAAAAAAGGAACAGTCTAGAAATTTTTGCCGATACTGTTCGCAATAATGCTCATTAACCTCTGACCGATAGTGGTGTGATCCACGGCAACGTGACGATTTAAAAAAAAGGACGGTCAAGAATTTTTTTCCGATACTGTTTACGTAAAATTCATGAACTCATTAAGATGAACATTAATGAGATGATACATCCCAAAGGTCAATGCCGGGTTATTTGTTTCCGCGCGGTTCGGTGTTTTCGTCAATCCACTACGCTCTACATTGCGAAGGTCAAGCTGCGTGTTATCTGTTATCTGTTTTCGCGAGGCGCGAGGTTTTCCATACATCGCACAGAGGTCTCACAGTGGTTCACTTTGCGTGTGCACTGAGGTCTCACGCTAAATTTTGTGAGCGCTAATCCTGATGAGGTCTGAACCTTACTTTATATCTACTAAATCTCACTACTCTTCTCACTGTGCGAAGTCGTTATCGGGTTAAATGCAAATCGGCAGTATCTGAGCTCGTCTCTATCCAACGCTCAATTATGATATTAAGGTCTTGACAGCTGCTCCAATCACTACGCTAAGCGATATGAACCACACCGCTACTCAGTGGTTCGAAAAATGACTTTTTCTGGATAGTACTTTTTTTCTTCGTTATTCGCTTCAGAAAAATTTCAGTATCGATATCTATTTTCTTGCGAAACACGAATTCCAACTCATCATTATAGCTGTGAAATAAATCTATTGATCTGTGAAACTATTTCGATATTGTTATCTTGACCATTATTGTTCATAATTTTTATTTTTCATCGTGAAAAGATGTTTGGAATAGTTTACATTTTGTTCCACTGTGTGCAGTGCTGCTGCGTGGAGGAGCCAGTTCAAACATTAACAAACAAAAAAACCGTCAAACCGCGCAATTTCGTTCATTTTTTTTTTTTTTTTTTTTTTTTTTTTTTTTTTTTTTTTTTTTTTTTTTTTTTTTTTTTTTTTTTAACTCCCTTCCTCGATTCTATTCGTCCTTTCCGCGAAGTCTATTACTTGTGCGTTGCGTCGTGTCGTGATACGTTCATTCCTAGGCGGTCCGATCTCTCTTGCGTTAACGTACGTACGCAATTACGCACCATCAGATACTGATTGATAACTTGTCACGAATGAATGGTGGGTGGCATTATCAATCAGAAAGAGAGAAATAACAACGCACTTAGAAACAAGTAAAATCAAGAACTTAAAGTAACAAAATAAAATACAATTCCTAAGTTGCGCGACGGGGAAAACATACAACATTTTAAAAATAAGCGTGAAATGGAAATAAATAAAGTGGTAAAAAGGTGAGCTTTAGTAGAAATAGATTTTGGTGATAGCAAAAGAACTCACAAAAGTTTATAACGAAGAGCAGATTCCAATAAAGAAAAAACAATCAGGGTAGGAGAAATCTCTGATCCACGAAACTCAAAGGAACCGAACAGCATCCTTCGAAAGGGAAACAAACATCCAGAGAGTATAAAAGTACAATCGAGAGACTTCCAAAAAATCAGTATAGTCAACATATTAGTAGTCCATTATTTTGTAATTCCGTGATGCCAATGTTTATTTTTTTCTTCTTTTAAATAACAACAATACCAACTGTAATTCTGATTACACGTTTGAAAAAAATCATACTTTATCTTATGATTATTTTTTTTTAAATTTGATTGTCCAAAAGTACAATTTCTAATAAAATGTAGTTCATATCTATTATACAGGCACACCCTCCCCCTGAAAATCCGATTTTGAATGCAGAAAGAGCTTCAAAAGAAAAAAATAAACATTGACATACCAGATGACGAAATAAAGGACGACCAGCAAATTGAGACAGTATTAATTATAATTAAAGCGGTAATTAAATAAATAAAGCCTAACCTACCCTATAATCCTGAAACAAACTCTGCACTCCACGGCAGTCAAGAAAAATGTATCTCTTATGATTAGCCGGGAAACCAAACCGAAAACCCGCCCTCCGGAAACAGAAGGGTGGTAAGATAGATCGGGAATCGGAGATCGTCACGGGAGGGAATCGGAATCGGGAGGGAATCGGGCAACTCCCCGGGAAGATGGGTGTTCTCGAGCCCGCCGAAAGCGACACCGGAAGAGGATAAGACACGAATGAAAATGTACAAAACCAACATTACCAACCATATAGTTATCCGCACGAAGGGTTTAAATAGACAAAACGCAATGTTGTCTGATCGCACGACACGTTATTTTTCATCCCTGCAAGTGCAACCAAGCATACGAATGGAATTTGTTTTAAAGACAAAATTAAATTATAAGTGAAATTGGCTACGCCTTTTGATACTGGACTCTATTTTATAAAGTGTTGCTGATTTTAAGTTTTACTAGTCTTGTTGCGACACACTTATTTAGCCTCCAAAATTAAGTTCTACTTCGGAGAAAACCTGTCAATTAACCATCGTTTCCGCGAGTGAATGTAAATTACAACGGGTCTCAGCATGTATAAATACTTATAAACATGCCTCGAAATAAATATGTTGAAGGTTCCTCGAGATAAATGAAACATAAGTAGTTCAATTGAGAGGATTATCAACCTCCAGTGGAGGCTCGAGCAATGTGGCAACACCAGATTCTCCATTTAAATCTTCGCAAAATAATCGATCTTCAGGAATTCACTGAATCCCTGAATCGATACTTTGTTAGCCTAGGTTTGCAATTTGAAAAAATACATGGTTGCCAAATAGCACGAGCCGCCACAGTTTACATCATCTCTTCTTTGAACAGTCATTGGAATTCATTCACTTCCGGCTCAGAAAGTACTATCATTTTGTTCATAAAAAACACAAAATTTCAGACCCTTGCAAATGCCCGTTTGGAGCATGGTTTCTAGGGGTTTGACGTTTATTTCTACTTGGGATGCGTACAATATTTGGTGAACATTTGATGGTGACGGTGTCTGCAGAACCACTTGCCTGTTGTGTGCGTGTGGTCAACAGACAACATCCATCGATTGAGAACCTAAGTTTTTTGGTCCTACTGTGCATCGATGCCGCGAAGTTAGACCGAAGAAGTAGTTTTCTTTTCGCTTTCATCCGCTTGGTTGAGAGGATTGATTGGTCCATCCGGAAATAATGGGACCTCTCTATTGACAATACGCTAATTTAAACTAACACCGCTGAGAGCGCGGTCGTCGCTGCACTGCGGTCGGTTTATCGGTAGAATTCATGGTTGTCATATTTTCAGAGAATCATTCAAAGAAGTCGTGCCATTTTACCATTCACGTGTTATCATTATTTCATTTCAGATGTGGCAACAAGGTAAGACTAGAGTGGAGCACACCTCTCAGTTTTATTCGTTCAGATGAAATGTAAGCTTAACTGGATTCTATACAACACAATTCTTGAGCGACAAAAGCCGATTATTGTTCGACAAAAATGTGGGAACGATTTTACTTTATACCTTGAACTAAGGTTTAGACCATAGAAACAGTATACATAGTATACACTATACAGTCTGTTCCAGAAGTCCAAACCACACTAAAAAAGTGCTGAATTGAACTATTTAGTATTTAGGTGGTTTAAAGTATGCATAAAACTTAAATACTGTTGGTTTCACCATTTAAAATAGTAAAATTTACACCAGACGGACGTAATGTATAACTATTTTAAATGGTAAAACTAACATTTCTGAAGTTAGTTCCATACTTTTAACAATGTCAAGAGTTAAGCTATCAGCACTTTTTTCAGAGTAAGTTCAAAAAACGCGCATCTCATTTTCACATCGATGAGAATTAGATCTGCTCGTTAGCAGTGGCGTAGCGTGCAATTTGGTAACGCTGTATTGTGTCCATTTAAACCCATGTGATTGGTCGAATGCGAAGGTGTTCACCGCTCATCCAATAGCTTGATCTTTTTCATGGGTATTAATGCACAAACTGCAACGTTGCCAAATCGCACGCTACGCCACTGCTCGTTTGTTGTTGTTCCAGGGAATCGTCCATTGATTTTATATGTATATGAGAAATCATACGAGACCAAAGTTAAGGAGCCGAAACCTTTAGGGATGAATTTCAGCTCAACGATTGCTTTGTTTGATCAACTATGTATTTGAACGTGTGCAGAGTCCGTTGGGAGTGAAACACCAAAGTTTTCATCCTTGGTCAGCAAAGTTTTTATCCTAATGTATCAGCATCTAATGTAGAGAGGCCGTTGTTCATATGTTGTTCTCTATGAGTTTTTATTGAGCCTAGCTCCGTAACAAAAAGCTTCCACGCAATTGACTGGTGCGCAAGGTGTTAGGGTCTTAATAGGATTCTCTGAGGATCAATACACATATAGAGGAAGTATGGATACATTATGGATGCATTAAAGTATGCTGCTAGCAATCATCATCAGAAACGCGAGGAGTAGCGGAGGATGCAACTTAACGCAATATCTATTTAAATTCAAGTAAAAGGTCGAAGCTTCGGGTAGACATCGAATTTTTCCATTGGTTTAAATGGGGAAAAAAAACCGAACATTGCTTAGGTGCAGTATCACTCATCATAGTGCACGCAGATCTAATGAACGTGAAAGACTGCAAAAATGCGGCAAACCTTCAGTGTTTGTCGTCCGAAAGATGAGACGCGCCATGACCGAGTTTTGAGAATCACTGTGCTGTTTTGTTTGGTAATATTGAGTCGGCAATGTCATGGTCCAGAGCAAGTAATAAATGGATTGTGTTGGTTTAAGTCAGCAGAATCAGGAACATCTCTAAATTTGGCAATTGTGCGACAGACGATCAAATCGAAAATCGATCAAATGGAAAGCTTCTCTCGTTTGATCATAGCTTCCTTTCCTTGTGTTCACAGACGATAGCAATTTTTCGGTTTTCTTCCTGGAATTGCGGACGTCAGAAATTATTCAGCAAATGCCTTAACAATCGAGTTCTTTCGTTGAGAAAAATGCCTTAGTCGAGCTGCCCAAAGCTGCTGGTAAAATGTGTATCATCACAGAGCTGTTCCGGGCAGGGACCAAAACTGTGAACGAAGAATCTTAGTAGGTTTTAATAGTGCTGCTTACAATTAGGGCAGATTTTTGACAATATTACACCTGCAGCTTTAGGTAGCCCGCTAAGCCCGCGTATACCCCATGGAAAAAAAAGTTGGACAATTTTTCCAAAATTTATACGCCTTCGACCTTCTCTGTTGGCAGATCCAGCCCACGTAAACGGACGGGGCTAGCTTGGAATTGTTACCCCACCCCCTCCCATCCCATCATCGGTGACTCCCCCCTCTCTCTCTTTCTTTTTTCACTCTTTCCCTTTCTTTTCCGCATTGATTCTTCCTTTTTAAATCAAAAGGGAGGGAAAGGAGTGAAGGAACAATCGCTTCCTATTCCCTGTATCCTCCAAAGGCCTCCTTCCCTGAGAATAGACAATTTTGCGATATAACCTGGCGAGCGGTGTAGCGGCGTACAAGCAAATCATACAGCTTACAAAAACTAGCCAATCACTATATGTAATCTTTGCAATTTTTTTTTCATTAAAGAGATTATTTTCAGAATTTTGTGTAACCTTTGCAATGTAACTACATGCGTCTAAGAGGAGGTTTACAACAGAATAGCTGGAAAATGTATCTTAACTCGCTACTTCCTTCCCAAAACAGAGTATAGTTTTCTTTATTTTTTGGTGGGCTTACTGGTTTATGCTCCCGATTGGAGCCTAGAGTGCCTACACCCACTAGCCACCTATATGGACAAATTGAGAGACATTTTTTGTTCGTTTGTTTATTGTCAGAAGACAACGGAGATTTGTAACATCCGTGCTCTAAGCATTCAGATTTCCAACTTAATCTTTGCTGTGGATCCACTTTTAAGGCAACCGAGCTACAAGACCAGTGAAAAATCTGCAGCCTCTTCCGAGATTCAAACCTGGGACCTGTGTATTGGCAGTCAGGTGTCCCGACCACCAAGCCACACCCAAGGCCGGCACATAAATGAATATCTGCTGGACTCTATTTCAACTTTTCTTTACATCCAATCACAATTTAGTTCAGCTTTTTTTAGTAAAATAAATAAACAAATACAATTAATCAATCATCCATTCATCAAACGGAAAGATCGTTTTTCAATTCAACCAGCAGCGCGGCTCGAGTGCCAGCCGCGGAGCCTCACCGCATCGGCACCGCGCCACACGTAAAACGCGCCGTATACTATCGTCACGTTTCGTTGGAACGCGTCATTCCGCATGGTCCATCTCCGACCGGACATGAACGGACGCATTCAAAGACGAACACCGACCATACAGACATACAGACACACAGACAACCACTCGCTGACAGAAGGAACCAAACGCATTGGCTCGGCGGAGACTCTTGAGACATTCCTACAGTGTTGCCGGATTGGGGTGAAAAGCCGTACGCCTTACATTGATTTAAATGGGGACGATACGGCTTTTTACCCTCGATCTGGCAACACTGCATTCCTACTTTGTTTTCCGCGACTCCGCGGGTGCCGTCCGGTCTTTCGAGCTCGACAGTCGACACCTAGAGTCTATCGTTTCCTCTGGCTTCTGGTCGGGTGTTGCAGCGTTACCCATGTGCTAATTGTCCAGGCACCCCCCCCCCCCCCCACTCATCCTCAAAGACACCTCCCCTCTATATCTTCTTACTTGTACATCGTCCTTCGTGCAACACTCTTCTCGCCATACCGAAAAGAAAAAGAAAAAAAACTAAAAGCGTTTACTTGTCTCTCTCTCTCTCTCTCTCTCTCTCTCTCTCTCTCTCTCTCTCTCTCTCTCTCTCTCTCTCTCTTCATAAGGAGACAATTGTTTTTTAGAGGCCATTGGCCACCAGCTAGCCCTCCCTTCCTCCGGACTCTACCACTTGTCCACCCCATTTAGGCCGTTTCCCACGGTCTTTCGATTAGCTTTCTCTGCTTTTCATTTCTATTGTCAGAATGAAAACGCGAATACGGATCTTCGTTTGTTTCGGGTCTAATCACGAGATCGCCCTCCGTCTGTACGACTGTCTGTAGATTCGTCTGCCCGGAGTGGTTGCTCGATGAATTTCGATACGTCAATTTTTTCAGTCGTATGAATATCTATATGAACAATGATGATAAAGGCACAATGAGGCTGTTGTACTATTTTGCTGCAAGACATTTATTAAGGGTTGATTCTGATGTAAAAACCTCCAAAAGTAATGATAATTGCACGAAACACTTACAAAATCCACTTCTAAGAGCACAGAATGGTTTTAAACGCATGCCTGTTATGGTGATATTGGACACGAATGATAGTAGATTCTCATCTTAATTTCGTCACTCTTTCCATGTTGGAAAGGAAGATTCACAAAGTAACTTGTCATCAGAGGATCGTGACAACGAACCAAGAACATAGGAAAGTCGTCTCTTATTAGCCACGTCTTTATATGGAGTGACAGTATATTATTAGATGGGACTCTCCCATTACTAGTACCCAACTTCGCCATTATACGGTCGCGCGTTTAAAGGCATTTCATTAGTTCAGAGTAGATTTTGTAAGTTTTTAGTATTACCATTGTTATTTTTTGAAGTTTTTACAACTGAATGTACCCTTAAATTGTCTGTAGGAAGTAAATGCAACAGGTGGGGAGCCATCTCCAATAAGTCTTGTTTCCGTAAGCATTGATTATTATGATTAAATAGGTCAATAAATGAAAGCTCATAGATCGTTTAAGTTTACACAGGAGCAATGGCGTACGCAGGATTTACACGGAGAAAAATTTATATTTGGGGCTACCAGAATTACTTCTACGTAATAGTTAGATGTAATTCGTATATCCTTAACTAGATTTCTGGTAATATTCAAAATACATTTTTCGTTGAAACCAGCAATATGTTCACAGATACCAGAATTTACATTTAACTATGCTGTAGAAGTAATTCTGGTAGCCCCTTGTAAAAATTTTTCTCCGTGTAGTCTCTCTCGCTCTTTTCCCGTTTGAGTGTATGCACTAGAAAAGGAAAGAGACAGGGGCTGCAGTCACGCTCGAGCCCCTGTTTCTGTCTTTTTCCTCTACACGTGTTTAAATGGGGAAAGAGAGAGAAAGAAAACGTCTCTTGTACGCTACTGCTCAGGAGGTACCGTATACGAGAAATAAATGCAACTTGCTACGGTGTTTGAATTAACTGATTGCGAGTCACGATATTTTCGTGGTTCTTATCACTTGCACAATATGAAAAACGAGAAATTAGAATGCATCATATTCTGTCAGATTACTTCTAGATTATTCGAGTCGGGTCGTCTCAAAAGTAAGTATCAGGTTTTTTTTTTTTTTTTTTTAAACAAACAAAAAAAAAAAAAACAAAAAAAAAAACAAAAAAAAACAAAAAACTTTTAACGCTGTAGCAAATCTGAAAAAATGTACGTGTCATATCTTCAGCTTTAAAACCATTTTTTTTTTTAATTTTCAGAATCCCTAAAATTGAACGAATGGCGGAAATTTTAATGCGACCATCTCCCGTCAAAGTGGGCCAAAAATTTTACCCAGTCAAAGGTATCGTTTTTCAGAGATGAGCAATCAATATTGTTTAAGATAACTAAGTGGAGGTAAACGTTTATTAAAAAAACTGATAAAAATAATAGCATCTAATTCTATTTTTGACCCAGGCTCCTGCTTCATTTTGCCATTTTTAATACCTTTTACACCAGTTTCCTTATTCCATCAGAAAAGAGCATCAACATTTGGATCCTAAACCAGGATAAAAGTTTTCTTTTCTAATGGAATAAGGAAACTGGTATAAAATATATGAAAAATATCTAAATAAAGCAGGAGACTGTGTCCAAAAATAAAGTTAGATGCCATTTCCTCAATTTTGACAATTTTTTTTTACCTCCATTTATTATCTGAAACAATATTGGTTCCCCATGACTGAAAAACGATACCTTTGATTGGGTAAAATTTTAGGCCCACTGTGACGGGAGATGGTTCCAGTAAAATCGCCACCATTTGTTCAATTTTAGGGATACTGAAAAGACAACATTTTTTTTTAGATTTTCTCTAGCCTTAAAAACTTTTTTTGATTTTTTGTTTTTAAAAAAAAAGCCTGATACTTACTTTTGAGACGACCCTCGTATTTACCTATATATTTTATCAACGATTTACGGAACAATAAACGAACAAAATGCGATTACAACAGACCTATTCAAATGAGTTACTTCGATGACGAGTCTCATTTAATAACACTTGGAATTGTGGTGTTGTAGTTCCCCACAAAAAACCAAAAAGCATTAAAAGGTATTGAGCCACCAGTCAAATAAATATTAATAAAACTAGATTTTATTTCTTACGTTGGTTTTGTTTAAAATGATCGGGCCCGTTCAATCATTCGATCGTGATTGTCTGCTCAACTCACCTAGAAACAGAAGATAAAACAAACGAATTAATACAATCCTTAAAACCGAAGAGTCCAAATATTAAATGGATACAGTAAAGTTTAAAGTTTACTGTTCATGAAAATGAAATGAAGTCATCAGCACAAGAATTAGTGATGTCTTTCTCTCTTTTACTGCGCGATTTATTTTGAAATTACACAGAGAAAATCTCCGTTTAAACAATACTTTCAGTTTTGATTAATGAATTTTATGATGAGTAGGTGCAGTAGTGAACGAATTATGCCCTAACGTTCTTGAGTCAAAAGCCGATTCACGAGAAAATAATTAAATGTGAATTAATCAATAATGTAATGCAAGATGGGTAATTGACGTGAAGTCACTTTAAAATGGTGAGAGTTTTCCAAATTGATTTCAAATTGAGGCGTTAGCCATAACTCAGCAGGGAGAGCCTATGAAATATCAGGTGTGCTTTTTCCGAAAGATTGATTTTAAAATAGCGTTGTATGTTCAAGTGAAGAGCGAGCCCTATGTTTTAAGCGAAACTAATTTCCAGTTACCGCCTTAATTATACTTGCCGGAACCGCTTATGTTGAGGATTTTCTTAGATGCATTTCTTGACTCAAGTTGCATCGCTCACCGGAGTCCCCTTCACCTGAATTGCACCCAATTTACACGGTGATAACACGCTCGGACGGATAGAGGGGGGTTTCCACCGAAATTCAAGGTTGCCAAATGTGTCACGCAAGTGAGCCATTAACATATTGAATATTCCCGTGGCTTTCTCTACAGTGGTCAGTGAATTTAAAAGAAAATGACGATCTAAATGATAAAAACGTGATTTCGTTTGTCCAAAGGTTGTGAAAAAGGTTGTTCAAATTGTCTTTTTCCCAAATTTCGACTGATCAGTTTTCAGTGAAAAAGGCTACTCGGGTAAGTTTTCAAGTTTTCCAGTTTTCAGGCTTCTAGGGCTCAAACGCACAACAAGCAAAAAACAAAAAAAAAATAGAAGGAGTGAAAAAGGTAACCTTCCGTTTTGCGTATCTTGTATGCATTTTCGAATCCAATTCAAAGTAAATGTTTTAAATTTCTCGCATTGAAAAAAAAAATTGAATTTAACTATTTGAATGTACTTAACATACGAGTATAGTATGGACAAAACTTAAAACTGTCAGTATATTACAATTTAAAATAGTTAAATAACCTCCGTGCTGAGTTCATTTAACTATTTTAAATGGTGAAACTAATTGTTTTTAAGTTTTTCTTTTAAAAACATATTAAAAGTATTTAAATATTACTATAATTGAGTTCATCATATTTTTTTTTTGTGCTCCACATTTGGCAACACTGCATTCCACAAGCCCTTTCAGCACCATGCCAAAGAATATTCATTTATGTAACTTCATCATTCATACTCAGTTTCATTTTCTTATTCATCGTCTGTGCAACCCTCAAATGAATGACATTTTGATGCAAGGTTACGTTCCGTAAAATGCCTTCAATTAAATGGATAGGCAAAATTAACACTTCGAAGTAGGAATATTTAACTACCCACTAAATTATCGCAAGATGGCGTTAATTTCAAATCGTAACTTACAATTAGTTATGAAAGGAATGTGATGTCTATCTGAATACCCTGCAACAGATAGCGCCACTGGTCAGTTTTTGAAAATTTGACTTTGAAGGATTTCATAATTTTTTTGTCTGTAATCATTATTCGAAAAGGACGTTTCCAAAGCAACTGCGAAATTTTACACAATTTGTTGGGCCAATTTTAAACAATATTGGTCCAAAATTGACGAAGAAATCAAGCACCATCATTTTATTGGGAAAATATTGGGTTGCGTGGGGGGGGGGGGGGGGGGTTATATCTCAAAACAAAATGCCTCTTACATAGCCTAATAGTTTACCAAAATGTCGGTGCTTGATTTCTCCGTCAATCTAGGATCAATGTTGTTGAAAATTGGCTCAACAAACTGTGTAAAAATTGCGCAGTTCTTGTGGGGATGACCGGCCCTTTCGATTTATGATTTCAGAAAAAAAATTACATTCCCAGCAAAATGTCCCTTATACATAGCCTAATAGTTTGCCAGAAAATCATTGATAGATTTATTTGTTAATCAAGGACCAATATTGTTGAAATTTGGCTAAAAAAATTGAGTTCAAATTACGTAGTTCTTGAGGGGACGCGCCTTTCGATTAATGCTTTTAGAAAAAAAGAAAATATTTATTCAAAGTCAAAGTCTCAAAAACTGGCTAGTGGTGCTATCTAATGGGACAGAATCTCACGTCAGACAGTTGAGGAATATCCTAAAATATGATGAAATTGCGGCTATTCAATGAAATCTGGCAACGTGTAAGTAAAATCATATCACGTTTATCCAAGATAATAGCAGTCAGCGCCTGTTCAGAATTTTCTTCTTCCTTTTTTTCATCCTTGGCTCTGAACAACCAATTCATTATTTAATCAATGTTTTTTTTTATGGTGGCAAAAAGCACCTTGAGACACATTAAATCCCCTCTTCGAGTTCCCGGTCTCTCTCGTTGGAAGGAAGAGATGATAGAAAATCTTCATTCCATGAGTAAGTGCATAGTGACGAGGAAAATAAATGAAGTTTTTTTTTGCGTAATTGAAGAAGAAAAAAGTAGATTTAGAGGTGGTAAAATCCACGATGCGATTAGAGTAATTGGTGCACCCAAGCCTTAAATGCAGTAGACGCACCTCGGATCTACATTAGAGGTAGGTCGATTCCGCCCGGATTTGCCATCATGTTATTGTTCCCTTTTTAAACAAAAACACTGATAGTTGACACTGATGCTATGATACACTGAAATAATACAACCGTTCCCCAAACGACCCTTAAATAAACTAAATCCTGTATTTTGGGCCGCTATCTCTAAATTGATCTTCAGCTATCTCCTGAAAATTAACATTTAAGCTCTAATTCTCATTTATTGGCAATTATGACAGGCAAATTTTGAAAGGAAAAAGATTGTTGCAAAATTTAGTTACGAAATATATTCAGATCCCTTAACTCAAATTGCTTAAAGCACGCCGCAGGAAATTGAGCTGGAAATCCTAGTGAACCCACATTAGAGCTACGTGTATATTATAATATCGAAAACAGAGTCGCAAAAGCGCAGAATTTGCACAATCGCATCTGATGTGATGTGTGATCAAAAATAATCTCCATTAATGGTACGAGAGTAATCAAGGTTGTGCTACTGATGCCCATTCATTAGAAAAGGAGAGTTTCATACTCAAGACGACATAATGACAAAAACTTCATTTGCTTCGCAATTCATATCTTACGGTGGTGAGAAATCTCAATCTCACGTTATAATCTATCTTCCGGACTGAATTTGGACTTCTCACCAACAGCAGATTGAGTCCACAGTCACGGACTCAAACTTACTTTGGACATGCCACATCGGATGAATATGTCCAATTCAACGACCAACCAAAAATCAGTCAGTCCATTTCTCATTTACTTATCGTTAACAAGCGTCAAGCCATTCTATAAATAAATCCAAAACGCCTCAAAAAAGTCAAGTCCAAAAGAATAATTTTCAGTTAGGAAATGTGATGGGTCTGTCGCAAACTTTTGCTGCAGTTAAGAAGGGTCTAATCTGGTGTAAAATCACTTAAAAATAACTCCGTTGGTAGCATCAAAAAGTTCCAAAATGGACTCTCAAACTCAATTAATGCATTCATCAAAACTTCAAAATGCCAGTCAAATGAGTGAGTCACAACTGGGGAGTCCCAACTATAAACATTCTATGCTGAAAAGGTGCGCTTCATTGAGACTATCTTACTGTGACCCGCTCATTTTACCTCCATCATGAATTTCAGTTAAATGCCTCTGGTGAGTTTATTATTGCATTTTATGACTTTCTGCTGCCACCAATGGACTTTTAACGCGATTTTTCATGAGGTCGATCACCCTACATATCACGCCTTCATAACGATATGGCACAATTTCGAAACATACCCATTTCTGTATCTGAAAAGCTTCAAACGATGTTGTCACATGATTTTCACTCGTTGATTTTTTCAGCCACCGATCCCGTTGATTTCCACCCACTGTGTATATTGAACCGAATCAATCTGGATCCTTCGGCCACATCTATGGACTACAGATTGAAGTGGGGCGGAGACATAACGCCCGTGAGGAGGCCGCAAAAGAAAGTCGGAGAACAATAGGAGAGTTCTACAGGCCGAAACTGGGCGAAAATTACGGGGGCCCACGATGAGAGTGGAGGGGGGGAGGGGGAGGGGGAGGGGGTTATGGGCTGGAGAGTGAGAGGAGACACAGCATTCCATACAAGAGCAGCACAGTCCGCGAAAAGTAAGTCTGTCGGGAATGAGAATGGTCCTCACGGTAGCAAAGCGTGAGTAGCATAGGTGTATACAGGAATTTTTCTTTCTCTCTCTTCGGCCATTTGAACACATGTATTAGAATAGGATAGCAGAGGGGGCCCACCAAGTGACTTTAGCCCCTATCTCCGTCCTTTTCTACCACATGCGTTCTAATGGGCGGAGAGAGAGGAAGACAAATTCCTATATCCGCTCATGATGAGTGGTGCATGGCCTGCTCAAGCTGCACTCAAGTAGACACCACAATGTGATCTTATGAATGAGATTGTCGATCTAATATGGTAGGCGCGTGTCTTGCATTAATAAGTGATGACTACTGGTGAAAAACTGTGTAGTCAAAAGTTCTTTGCGAAGGTCCAAGGGAGATTCATACAGGTAGATACGGAATGGTGGTCTGTTGATCAAAAGGCGGAGGGGGGGGGGGGGGGGGGGGGGCTTGGAAATTCAAGAATTGATCACTTTTTTATTGGGCTGTTTGAATGAGTAGTTAAAAAAACTGTTGGAGAAGGGAACTTACAAGGTTTCTTTTTTATCGTATGTTCTTTTCATCTTCAATTCCTTTTTACTTCCTTCCCTCTTCTTTGCTTTTGCTGTTTTCCTTTTCCTTTCCTTTCCTTTTCTTTCTCTTTACTTTTCTCTTTTGTTCTTTTTCCATTTCTTTTCCTTTTCCTTTTCTTTTTCCTTTATTCTTTACCTTTTCCTTTATTCTTTTCATTTTACTTTCTTCTTCTCCATTTATTTCCTTCTTTCCCTTTTCTTTCTTCTTTTCCTTTTCCTTTCTTCTTTTATTGGTTGCACTTATCGAATATAATTGGTTCGAATTACCAATTATTGGTTCGATTGCCCAATTTTTTGGATTAGTATACAACCAATTAATTTCATTTCGCAAACGCACTAATAATAATTGGTCGGGCGAACCAATTCTATTTATTCCAATGTAGCAGATTTAAATATGAACACGCGCGTTACTACTCTTGGTTCAAAAATCACCGTTAAATATTGTAAAAGTACTTATAAACACGCTTGCGTACCAGTGGTCGAAAGTCATAAAAGTTGGAAGGCCTGATTTAAAATTTCCTCATTTTTAAAATCATTCCTAGAGAATTCCATGTCGTATGTATGGATCTACTTCTATGCCAGACGGCGGAACAGAATGTGGAACATATTATCACCGTTATACTCGTAAATGACATTCCGACGTATGCGAAAAATAGTACACATGTTTATATTGTTGATTGCTGATCGAGAGAAAGAAAAAAAAAATCCGTCAACAACTCATATAAGTTAGGTGGTATGGATCTTATAAAATACAATTTATGCTAACCTAACCGATTGTGAGATAGAACATCAAGAATTGATATACAACAGGTTAGACGCAGCCGGCAGACGAGATTGACACGACAAGTTTATTTAGCTTCATAGAAAATAGGAGAGTCTACGCATGTACTACAATACGCTAGCCGCATGGTCACTGGTCAGCTCGGTGGCCGTTTTATGATGCATCATAAAGCTTTTAATAGCCCGGTAGGTAATTGTACACTCAAGTTACAAGTCAACATCTGTTGACCTCTTGTTCTCGCATCTACGAGTGGATTTTCACGACTTAGACTTCATTGACGGGAAGTTTTTTTTTTTCCTTTTATTTTTCTTTCTTTCGTATTTCCATTGTTTCTTTCTCTCTTATTTTGTCGGCTAATCTCTTCAGAATAATGGGTATGTAGGAAAGTTCAGCTACAGCAATAACACTTCTAGAATAAAATTACTTGAAAATAACGTTTATCAGAAAAATCGAAAATTGACTCTCTGACCCAGTTTAAGCAAAAGTCCCATATAAAGTTATAATATGGCGGTTGGTTGAAAGGGGGCTGTGGGTGGGGGCTTAAATCCCCACTTTGTTTTTTAGAAAGAGGGCTTAAAAAAAGTGAAATTAGGGGTAAAAAGTCGAGAAAAAACACTTCTCATTTTCTTTAACCCTTTAAACCCGGCACTTTTACAAACCCTTCTCACAAATTCTTTATCAATCTCAATAAATAGAATGAACTTTTTTTGTTTATACGTAGTTTGATGTGCACAGTGATTTTTTTAAACATAGCTTTGTTAATCCGGGGATACAATATTGTACCGTCAGGATAAAAAGGGCTGAAAAATGAAACAACGATGCACACACTCTTGAAAAACTATCCTGGAAAATCTGCTGCGTGTGTTAATTTGAATCCTGGATACAGCGAAAATTTCATCCACGCTGAGTCACATGAGTACCCAGTTTTTAAGAGTAGAAAGTTCACAGTGCTATCTTATTCGCAGGAAAGTAACGGGTCAGTCTTCGCCAATCGGACTTTCGAATCACGCTCCCTCCCCTTTTACTGCCTGCGCGACTCCCTCGCGATTGTTTTGTGAGCGTCGAATCAGCGAGGTAGCGCGCAGGAAGGAGCAGTAAGCTCTGAGCGCTCCAATGAGCACCAGTCAAGATCGTAAAACCGCATCCCACTGACAATTATTCAATTTGCCTGGAAACTCGATAGAGCAATTTATGGAATTCATAAGTTCACTCCGCCCATTTCCATAAGCAGTGGCTCAATCAGGATATCTTCTATCTCTCTCATTTCCTCTATCAATGAATAAGTTGAATATCTAAAAATGTATGAATGGAAGGGGGTGGATCCCATTATCTGTCCTTGTCCAACTTACATGTTTCAATGGAGGAAAGAGAGACTTGTGGAAATTCTTTTTGAGCTGATGTCATAAGAACTAATGAACAGGGCTGCCGCTTTGCGTAGATTTAATGACATTTTTAAATTCACAGATGATTCCACCGGTTGGAAAAAGATTACATTGTGCAATGCAGTGTATAACTGTAGGTAACGCACGAAAATACTATGATCAGTTTCCTACCTTTTCTCAATCGGTGGAAACGCCGTTAGTTAGTTAAAATATCCGCGAGTTTTCAAAGTTATCGACGACTCTATACCGGTTGAGAAAAGATAAAAGACACTATAGTATTTTCGTGCATTACAGTCATTCAATGATCTAAACTCTGTAATCTTTCCTTAACCGGTGGAATCTTCGGTGAATTTTAAAATGTCATTAAATCTACGCAAATCGGCAGCTCAGCTGATGGAAAATGGCGCACAGTGGATCAAAAAATGGAAAAATAGAATTTCAAGACAAAGCAGGGGGTCTGTTGCTTACTTTTGCTACAACAATATAAAACATTGATTATTACGTAAAATTCGGCGAAAACAACGATGCACACCTTAAACACGTTCAAAAACCACTCATTAACTCTGGAAATCACTTCCATTTCAAACGGTCCACGCTACACTAGACAACAGAGTTGGGCAAACGGGGGTGGTAATCGAGTACATATGATTACCGAGTAATCGTAATCGTCGTTTTTTCGGAGGGTGATTTTATGGTTGCTAGGGCTAATTTTCTCCAACCCAATCATCATAATAGGTACAGAAGAATTAAATCTGATCGAAAAGATCCTAAAGTTTACTATTTATCAGGCAAGAATACTTTTAATTGCCATCAAAAGGTTTGGAGATTACCAATTACCTACTAATCGTGTAATCGATTGCACTCCTATTTGCCCAACTCTGCTAGACACTATTTTCTCCTGCATAAACTACTACACAGACGAAACCACCGTGTATATGTTAACGACATCGTAATAGCTGAATGAATGAATTTTATTCTAAACATGTGAGATATTTGCTGCATTTGCTGTCTGATCTCTTCTGTGGCTTAGATCAAAAATTCCAATATACTACAAGAAATGTACATATCTTATCGATGTATTCAAATGTTTGTAGGTTATTTTTTTGTTTCTATAAACGCGGTGTTTCCGCGTCCACGTAATTTTAAGTCGGTGATAAAAATGTCTTGTGTATATAGCGTTGGTTGTTTGAAATGGAGCTGATTTCCTGAGTTAATGAGTGGATTTTGAAAGTTTTTAACGAAAGTATTGTTATTTTCCCCGAGTTTTAAGTTAGAATAAAAATTTCATAATGCTGTAGCAAAAGTACGCAACATACGCATTTTGCAAGATCACATTGGCGTGCCGTCAACTGTGCGACTGGAAGCTACCCTTTGTTTAGCGGCAGGTAAACAAAGGCTTCTTACCACCAAAACAAAGGACAGCTTCCAGTCGCACAGTTGACGACTCGCCACTGCAAGATTATAAACGCAATAAGTAGGAAGGTAACTTAAAAATGTATGGAATAATTCAATATCGAGCTCAAAATAAGTTAAATGAAGTGGTTTCTGTCAGAAATTATCAACACCAACATATTTCAAAAGCAAATAAACAAACACTTTCCATGTTCGGAAAAGTCTGTGTTTCGACCCAGTGTGAGGTGTTCTAGCATTTTATTTAAGAGGAAGAGTTTTACACTTCAAGGCAGCGATGATCTTAAGAAAAAAGGATATTAAATGAGGTTGTAATGCTATATAATCTCCTCTTATGACCTTTTACTACTCGTGTGCATAAAGCAGGTCAGTGGACACCGTTTCAAATTAGTCAACAGTTGACAGTTGCAGACTTCACTCCGCAGTGAATTCATCAGGATATGTGTTTGTGCTCAAGGTGCATACTGTCATCCGTCATAAGAAATTTATCCATCAGATTAGCTCTCTCGCTCAGCTTGTCTCATAAAAGGGACAGAATCTTACTCGGAGTTTCATGTTTCATGGAAATTCAAGAGAAATTGACTGGCGTATGAAATCATTAGAAGAAAGTTTGCTTAATATTATGATTCGTATAGGTCTTTTAGGCCGATAATATACAGATTTCTTTTAGCACATGAGTCATGATACAATTAATCTTCTGTTAATCACTCTTTTGGTGGCTAGCTACTCTGCAAATCTTCCTTTCCAGCTTTAAAGAGTGATAAAATTATGGGAATCTCCCATTATTGGTGTCCATAACGCCACCATTACAGTCGCATGGTCGCAAGTTTGAAAGTATTTTGTGAGTTTAGGAGTGGATTTCATAAGATTTCAGCGCTGCTATCATTATTATTGGAGGTCTTTACATCTTAATTGACCCTTAACGGCCGATTCTAAGCTAGCATTCATGGCAAACCTCGTGTCAGGGAGCTGACTCGTTGTCGTCACCAAGAAAAGTCGGTGTCCACACCGGGTCAGCTATCTGAGACGAGGTTCGCTGCACGCTGATTGGCTAACACTTACTTCCATCCCCAAGCCAAACACGGACTTACTAATGCTAAAATCAGCACTAAATCTCTTCTAGCGAAAGTGTGCAACAGCCCAAAGCCCCATTCGATTTTTTAAATTTTCATCCAGTTACCTCAAAACGGGAACGACCCGATAACAGCGTGAATATACACAGTTTTCCTTGTCACGATTCACGAATCGAGCGTTTCCGACACTGAACTGTTATGCACTTTATACTCAAATATTCCATCCAAAATGATGAACACATCTTGGTCTGGAAAAATGACTTTAAGGAAATAAGAATGAATATTCCGAAACCTTCCGAAATTAGTGTACGCCTCTCGCTGTGACACGACTGAGAGATAAGCAACGTCGAACGATGATGTTTGTGGTTGGTTCAAACAAAAATAACAGTAAAGAATTGAAGTTCAACAACATAGCTAGCGCCCGGGTAACAGAGTAAAAGCAAGAGGCTGTAAGCGGAGGAGCAAATATATTATCCAATTATTTTGTTCCAAAAGCGCATGATGACAAAGTTGGATCCAGGAATCGTCTTCCTTTTCGGGGCTTCGAATGCATTGACACTTGAAGCGTTGAAATATATGTGTACAGCGAGGTAAGCACCATTAGACGTTGCAAAGATTGTGCAGTTGGTTTTCCGTCAAATAGATTACCCAAGACGTCCGGTAAAACAAAATTTTTAAATTAAACTCCTTTAATGAATGATTTTTTCCAGAAACACATTCAGTATTTTAGGCACTCAAGGAGAAGATGCACAATCTTTGTATCAAATTATGGCGCATACATCATATATTTCAACGCTTCACTTGACAAAGGGGAGACTGAGACACTTTCCCCATCCGACAAGGCATTTGCATTTGTCAGTCAGAAAACGTTGGTGATAGTTGAGGAACATACTTGTAAAAGTAGCTTCTATGAGCAGCTCGAAGCAAGTCAATTTTGTAGGGTGCGTCCCTCGGTCCCCGCGCGGTGCTCTGCTCCGTGCTTAAAAGTAAGTAACGTAGCTCGATATATTCTATATTCATTTTTCTTCCTCACGCTTTATTCCGAGTGGTATCCACCAGGCGTTGTGAACCCTTTTCTCACGTTATCATGCCCAGAATCATATTTTGAAATCCTTTAAGTAACATTGGCTAGGACTGCTAGCCACCTTTTTTCATCATTTTTTGAGCTTCAAGGGCAGTGGCTAGAGCTAATAGCTTCCCACATTGATTCATACCATTTTAGAATCATACTTTACCAATCTATGAACTTAATATTCAGATGGTTAGCAACACTACCCACTGCTCTCAAAGCTCAGGAAATAAAAAATAAAATTGACTGTGGCAAAAAACATTGCCCCGCAAAGGGTTAAGCAAAACTATTCAAGTTTTCCCAGCACCAAAGATGCTCCATATCATTATTATTCATCGTTTCCAACCAGTGTTGAAAAACTATACACATTTACTAACGTAAAAAGAATAAAGGCACCGTGGCCTTGCTGAGGAAAAATCAATAAAAAGCAAGTAGAAACCAAAATTAATTATTTTACTCGCTTATTTTGCAGTACTACACCGATTCCTTTGAATTTCCGTGTATCAAACCGTTCACGTTTACCTAATTTTTGCAACTTTTTTTCATTTTTTATTTCATTTTTTCTATTTTTCTTTTTCCTCTTTTCTTTGATCGATGAATTTTCCTTCTCTTCATTTTTCCTCGTATCGAGCGGGTGAAGGAAGAAAAATGGGCGGGGGGGGGGGGGGTCGCAAAGATTGGAGGAGTATCACGTCCACGGAAGGAACGAATACGCGCGCTATGCGACCGGTGTTGTCAGATTTCTGGTAGAATTTTTAGACCACCAATTTAAATCAATATAATATCAACGTATTCACTCTAAGACTGGCAACGTCGGATGGGAAGCAGTCAGGCGTAGATCTTTGAGAGCAGCGATGATCGGCGACTCGGCCGGCCTGTACTCACAAAAAAAGACGGACGAGGCGGTCTTTATGAAAAATGCTCAATTATCGGTGAGTGTGGTTGTCTAAAGGAGGGGTAGGAAAGGGAGGAGGGAGCGTAAATGGTCTATAGAAAGGTAAGTGATGATGATTGTGACTCCATCGATCGCTATACAAGAGACGCGCACACTGGGGTTTGCAAACTGCAATACGTGAAATCAAGGTGAATTATTACAGGTAGATGGATAAAAATATGATGCATAAATACAGGGATGTTGCAGAGCAGATGTTTGTGTATTTTTAATTAAATGCATTTTTCAATTCATCGATGATTTCACTGGTTGACCAAATGATTGCGAAATTAAGATCAGTGAATGAATGAACTGAAAGAGAATACTCTGATCTGCGTTATTTAAATACCGGTAGAATTTCTGTTGAATGTTCAAAATATCTTTTTTAAGCGTGCCGTATATTTACGGTGCGCTTCTTGTTTTCATTTTCATATCTAATATATAAGTCCAATGCCTTGCTTATGGCAAAACCTTTGGCGGGAAGGTTTGAAAAATTAAAAACGTATTTTCTTAAAACTGGTTTCATTAATCGTTAATTTATTGCTGCAATCCAGGAGGCCTCGGCGTCTATTTTCTTAAAATTGTAAAAGTTTTGGTATTCCTGTTAATTTCAATAAGTTATTAAGCGTCAAAGTCGAATTCCTTCAAACGAGAATTCCATACAGGTCCAGCAACCTAAGTCATTTGTGCCAACCTATGAGTCGAAATTCCAAGGCAGGAGGGGGGTGGAAACACCCTTCACAGAAACCCTCTTTGCCCCACGCCTTTGGGCTCCACCGGTCTCAAGATTTCTTCACGGTGCATTAAGCGTTCAGGACACGCATCGTAAAAGTGTCAAAATCTGTTTGACGAGGGTACATCGATAAGAAGCGACGAGGTATTGATGAAGAGCGGGAGGGGTATAGAAAAGAGAGAGGCTCATTCATATCCTTAAGTAGACCTGTTTAGTGATGACGTCACGATCAGAATTAGTTCCAAACAAATGCTCTATCTCGCTCACTCTCGTGGATTTACCAGATCCAAATTTTCGAACGCAAATTCATGCTAGTTAACCAACAGTTTTCTCAAATTTTATTGCACCATTAGATTCCACTTGCCTTAAAGTATCTTTTCACTGTAACATAATTCCTAAAAGATCACAAGCGAATTTACAATCACAGTTATACCGAAAGACGTTCTACGTTTTGTCCTTGTCTTACTCACGGTCTCTTATGGTAGTATCACCGCCATGACACTCAGTCATTCTAACTTCTCTTCGTATCGAAGCTATTGTTCGAGGTACAACACATGCCGTGATGGTGCTGATGAGCCTATATCCTAGAATTTTGTGCTCTTAAGAAACTGTGAGTGTGACAAGGACAAAACATAGGACTTTCTTCGATATTACTGTGATTGTGCATCGATGCGCGATGTTTCAAAAAGTTTGTGATAGCGGGCTCATATTTTATCACTGAGAAAAAAGTGGCTGTTAAAACTGTAAGAATAGAACCATAGATGATTTCGCCTTATTTCAATCATGAGACCTATCGTTGCTGTAGTCAGCGCGCTTGAATCTACACGAATTCCGATTGTCTCTATGGAATTTCGATTATTTCTATGGGAAATAAAGCGCGGGAATATATATCCAATCGGAAAATTTTTTGAAACAATCGGAAATTTTTATAAGGGACGTGGAACCCAATGGTGTGATAAACACAACGTGTAAAGAACGTGTTGTTTACTAGCACTTGTATTTGAAAATTTGGACTGTGTTTCGTATGGGAAAACCCACGAGAGCGAGTGAGACGGAGCCTTTGTTTGGAACCAATTTTTTTCATGACGTCACACTAAACAGGTCTTTGCATCGAAACATTTGAAATTCTGGGGGATCGGCAAATTGAAAGCCCCTCAATGAGCGTCGATGGAATCAAGGGATTTTTGAGGACATTTTTGGCGTTTTGTTGAAAAATAGGTGTTTAAAATCCAGAGCACAGGGAGCCAGAGGGGTAAAATTCGCATTAATTGCTCTAAAAAGTGAGAGGGGCTGTCACGTGTCTTCCACCCCTGGACAGCTTCCTCGCTGCGGCTATGGAATTGACTCTGGAATAACTTATTTACCTATCCTAAAAAGTTCGTTGCGTGTACAAAATTTTTCACTGGAAGCTTCTTCAAATTTTGGAAACTATAGGTCCATATGGAACTTTGCTTTTCCAACACGAAAAATGATATCGACCGACGGCAACAGAAAAAAAAGAAATAATATGACAATGCGTTATAGTGACTAATGGCATAGTTTTAACTGTAAACTTTCGATACTTTTCAAGAAAATAAATGGGGAGAGGGGGAATTAAAATCCACAAACGTCTTAAACCTCCACACCTACTAATCTATACCCCTAGAATGCCTGATGTGTAAAGGGCACTTGAAATGGTTAGTTCTGTATATTAAAGGATTATTGTTTCATGAATTCGCAAGTGTTCCATTTATGCATATTACGTATCTACATCGTGACAATCGCAACAAGTGCTGACAGCACCTAAAACGGAAAAAAAGATAAAAAAACGGTTTATTATTTAGAATCACGGCTTTTCCGAATATGACACTTTTTGACTTCTAAAGAACGCAACCTCATGTTTGATCCCTGAACAAGCCGTTTAAAAGGTGGAGGGATTTAAAAATATCTATTGTCTATAGTTTATGTGGGTAAAAAAGATCGAGCCTTATCAAATAATTTTCTCTTTTCAGCTTTCAATGGGTTTGTTGCAAACTTTTGCTACAGTGCTATAGAGTTTTGATTCTGATGTAAAATTGTCTGAAAATTACATTGGCGGCATCAAATAGTCATAAAATCCACTAATAAACCCAAAAAACGCATTATAAAGAAAGCCAAAATTGCAGTCGTAAAGCCGAACAATCTGTGCACGCGCACGACGAAAATCAGAGATAGGTGACCCATTCTCCCCTTTTTCGTTAAGGGGGGGGGGAGAAAATATCTCTACAGTCAAACTGTGATTTTAAAAATGTGCATGGTCAAGATGTTGTCTTTTTTGAAGGGGCGGGGGGGGGAGCAAAATATCAAGAACAGGGTGTTTCAAAACTTGAGTGCCAAACTTATGGAGTGTATTTTTGGGGTCAACATACATATATATAAGACTTTATTTTCCTACATGAGTATGTGCTGCAAATGTTTCTCTTCTGGGGGGTGATCACGGAGGATCTTTATCGTTATCGTTATCGTTATCGTTATCGAGTAGAACAGTGTTGAAGAAGAAGAAATAAGACGATAGCCTACTATAGCGCGAGTAACTGCTGCACTCGAAAACGATAACGATAACGATAACGATAACGATAACGATAACGATAACGATCCTCCGTGATCACCCCCCTGAGCTAGAGCCCTCCAAAGTTTTGAAAACAAAAAACAAAAAACAAACACAAAAAAACAACGCCTTTGACTCATCTCCTTATAGATACATCTGATCTAAATTTATTTTTTTCATAATTTCTCACCAAACAAGCTCAATTGGACAGCACTTGTCACAAAAGAACCGAGTGACATTTTTGATAAAATTGAGTTATTGATTGATAGAGCTAGCAATACTGAATCTCGAAGCAACAAGTGCTTCTTCTGTAATAACAACTATTTCCCGTCAAAATTCCAGGTAAAAGTGAGCTGGTGAGCCTCATTGATGTCATTGTCCATATGATGAAATAAAATGAGAACTTGGTTCCTTTGGCTGATTAGGTTAAACCTTAATCCGAGTCACGTAAGGAACCAACTCCGACTTAGTTCCTTTCAGCGGCGGCTCGTGCGATTTGGCAACCATGCTTTTTTACCATTTAAACCTATGCAAAAGTATCGATATCTTGGGGGTGCATTGCACCTCCTGAAGATCGATTGTTTTACATAGGTTTAAATGGAGGGATTCCACTGTTGCCACATTGCACGAGCCGCCACTGGTTCCTTTTATAGAATTGGGAACGGACTTAAGTCCGGATTAACGGATTTTAAAATAATCAACAGTGTAAACCTACTCTGCCGTTTGGTTTCTCTTAGAGTTTCGTGTTTCGTGATTATGCCAAAAAAAAGAAGAAAGGAACCAAGTCACTTTAAACGCTAAAAATTAAGTACCTTTCCTACACAGTAAATTCCACTTTTCCGGTGTTGAAATGCAAAAACACAACACGGTAGTTGAATGAAATCAAAACGTAAGTAATTCCGAGTTTTTTGTTTAAATGCTAGCTCTTCAACTTTGGACTCAATTTTCTCGAGATCAGCTCCATGTTGAATGCTGTCTAATTATTATCATTGCTAGCAAAAGCATTAAAGCTGTTCAGACTTTAGTGGCACGCTTTTCCAACACCTGCGTGTTGGAATTTTCCCTGCTTGTTTTTTTTTTTTTTTTTTTTTTTAAATCAGTGACGACTCTACCAATTGAGAAAACATGACAGATAAGATTATGCGCGTACTTTACAGTCATTCAGGGGTATCCAAAAATCCTGCACCGGGGCCATAACTTTTAAACGGTTTCACCTATATAGGTTTTATCGGTGAAACCGTTCAAAAGTTCAAACCTGTGCGAGACTTTTGGATACCCCTGTATACTGAACTGAAAAAGCTAATTTTTTGTTCAAATTGTGGAATCATTAATGAATTTAAAAATGCCACTACATACACGAAACGGCCGCTGTGTGATGTTATGGGCCAACAAGAATTGAGCAATGGGCGAAGCGCTCATTGTAATTTGACAATAATGATTTTCTTCCATTTATGTTGATGAAAAAACAGAAAAATGGTTACTTCCGGAAACAAATGCTTTTCCAAGGTTCAATTATATAACAAAGGTTTAAATTGGAACAAAACCACCGTTGCCAAATTGCGTCAATCGCCACTGAAGTTGAGGAAGCTTTGGAGGCATTGACGAATACAGGCATATGTCTGTCTCTCTCTCCCATTTAAATACCTGTGTTAGAGAAGGATAGCAGATAGCAGGGCCATCACGTGACTGTAGCCCCGTTTTCTGTTCTTTCCTATTCTTTCAAATGGAAGTAGAGAGAGAAAGACCAATTCCTGTATCGCCACCCATGTTTGAAGGTATCTCGAACGCGAAGATACCTCCATTTTCCCAGTCAAAAATCCAGTCTTCAAGCGCAGCAAAGGAACTAAAACTCCGCAACGTGACATTTTTTCAATTTACAAGTCCACGTCCAAAAAGTCGAATTCAAAGGTGTTTACCCGGACGCCCGCAAATCCACCGACCATTCAAGAAATTCATGTTTCATTTTATTTAGAAAGTTTTGATTTTTCATGTGCTTAACTGAACCAACGCAACGCTCAATTCGCCTATTAAAATTCAACACACGTGTTTCTAGATAGTATCAAATACCTACACGAAAGTTCAGTGCCTCTTAACCGTTCAAGCATTCCAAGCGCCATGTCTTGTGCTTGGGCACGTTAAAATTCGTTTGTGATATGCCTAGGATCGCGGTTTGTTTACCGGAAAAGAGGGTCAGGTGAAGGATTAGAGGATAACTTCACAAACGAATTAACAAAGCCTCTCAAGATCAGAACGGGCACAACTAGCACAATGTTAATCGTCACATGCTAGACACGTTTTGAATGCATTTACAGGGTGGGGGGGAGTATTTTCGATTTAAAAGAATCCTATGGAATTGGGTTCGTTTTAAGTTTATTTGGAATTTCTCCATCAAATTGACCGGATGTACTTTCTTCTAAACTTGAGGAAATCTTTTTTCTATTTCAAAAGAAATCTGGCTGGTTTAATAATTCCGATTAAATTGAACAATTGTCAATATTGCTATCAAACTATCGTAATTAATTGAGATTCAAAATAATTTGTCTCATTTATTAGAGTACTTTAGTACTATATAGTGTGTCTCAGGCAATATTGCTATTTATGACAGTAAGTTATCTGACTTTTACATTGAGTTAAAAGGGGAATTCTGATAATTTCTGCCATTTATAAATGTCATCATCGGTCCCAGGGTTACACCGACGAACTTCTGTACGGTTTATACTTTAGCTCAAAATAAGACTTGTTTCAATAAACATGGGTGCGGAAAAGTCCCCTTTTTTGAAAGAGCCCTTCTAAGTTTTGTAAAACTAATGGGTTTTTTCGTTTTTGTTGTTGTTGTTTTTTTTTTTTTTTCTTTGGTCGTTCACGAGGATAAAAACTCAAATTACTGACGCGGTTCCGCGCAGCATAGGAATTGATGTCAATGCATCCACTACCGGTCACGTTCTCTTTCCTCTTTGGTTTTTTCGTTTGTTTTTTGTTTTTGTTTTAAGAATAGCGTCCACAATTCTGAACCAAAAAATGTTATGAAAAATTTTCACAATACGGGTATTTTTACATGTGAAATTCATTGATGACCTTGCCTAATTCCGAAATCGAATCTAACTGTGCTTTTGAGAAAAAATTGTACCTTTGACGTCGTGAAGTCTCAGGATTCCACCCATTTGCCTTATGTACGGAAAATAAATGAGGGGAGTTCCATATTGTGTTTTTTGCCTTAGTCTTAATACTTTTCCAACACATGCTTTCAATCCGCTATTGAATCTCTTGGCATATCCTTACAGTGTAATACTCAAAAGAGGCCTGTTATACGATTAAATGCAACGATTTTTAGAAACTGTCTATTTCTTGTGTGTAGGCAATTAATGAGTGGGGAAAAAAAGAAAACAAAATCTGTTACTTTTCTACCCACCAGTTTAAGTCACCCAGTAGTATCGAATTCTCTCCCCCATAACTTTGAAGTAATCAGAGAGCTCTTGTTTTGCAGCAAAAGCGAAACTTTGACTAATTTTCCGACATAAAACGAAGGAGCAAGTATTAATCGATCATAGCGATGAATCCATCGATATATTCAATGTATTTGAATCATTTGAAACCGACGTTTTTCTTACCGTGCGGCGCGGCGGCGGGACCGTGTCCGAAGCGTTTTCCTGCTGCATCGCATCGGTGCGGCCGCGCAGAGTGCCCGAGTGCCATATGCTTTAGTTGCACTTGTAAGATTGTAAGATCTTAACGAACTCAGCGTCTGAGTTGTGCGAGGTTGCCGTATTGTCTGAGTTTAATGGGATTTCCAAACTCAACGGTGAATTCAGTGACGGATAAAAAGATTAAGCAGTTTTTCTACATTATATGTTTAGTCTGCTCTAATGAGTGATCAAACTGTTTACCGATGGACAACCGCTGAGTATAATAGAGCTCCAAAATTCAATGGTGATTCCGCTGATGGCAAATAAACTTAAACAGTTCACTGATATAGCTGACATTCATGTCAATTTTAACGTTTTTGGACAACAATTGATGTTATTGGGCTTTTGTGCTTCTAAAATACTTTTTAGGCTCTCAAGCTTTCAGTAAATGGATAGAAATTATTTTATTTTTTAATTGTATTAAATATGGATAAGTGGTTTTGAGCCACTGTCATATCATAGTGGTCCAATTCTTCACATTTTAAAGGCAAATAACAGAGAAAAAAGAAAAAAAAAAAAAAAAAAAAAAACAATAAAAAACAATAAAAAACTGAAGAACTGAACTACCATCTTCCATTTTGTTTCATGTTTTTTTTTGAATTGTCACTTTTTTGAAAATAGTCATAAACATCAGAACATTGGTGATTAGTGATCTGAAAATATTCAGTAATATGTACTCAATTACTTGAGTTTTTGTTTTTGTTTTATTTATTTTTTGGTTTGGTTTTTTTTTTTTTTTAAAAGTAATCATCTACGGTGAAAACCTGTTGGCATCTTTTCGGACAACCCCCACGACCCCCCCCCCCCCCCCCCACGTTACCATAAGTTGGTCAAAATTGCTTTGGCTCAAAAATTGTTAATTTAAAATTTTACTCTCCTCAGACGAAAAATGATCCTTCCAATGGAAGTACTGTACGGAAATATTACTACATCAGACAGCTGAGTGTGCAAAATACCCTACTAGTTAAATTAAATTAAAATGGCAACCCCGGACTCGCAAGTGTCCGACCGATCTGTGGCCGGCTCAATCACCAGGAGTGGATTTTAAGTGATTCCTCAATGCTACGATGCAATTGTTGACGGGTGGTGAAAGTGATTTTTCCTCCTTTTCCCTGCAAGTCTCGACTGCACGTCTTCATGAATCATTTTCATGAAGTTGACAAATAGGCTTTAATCCGCTTTGATGCGATTTTTTCCTCTCCCACTACCCACCACTGCACCACTCACCAGATCTAAGACAATAATCGAGAGTCCATTTGTCCGTCTGGCTCTTGATGAGAGTTCGCGAATCGGGCAATCAAGGAAGTTGCGGAAATAAAAACGAGGATCGAGAATTGAGGATCTGGATCAGCATTGCCATTTCTGATTTTTTTCTTTGCGGAGGGCGGGGGGTTGTGCACTGTGATTTCCGGTATGGAACAATGTAAATAGGGCAATGGATCTGTTGCAAACTTTTGCTACAGGCTTATTATTAGTTGATAATGGGGTGAAACCCTGCAAAAATAACTTTTCTCTAACAACAAGTTTTAAGTTTTCTCCTCACTTTAAAGTATTCAAATAGTTAACCCTTAACTGCAGATGAGCCCAGATCTTGAGCAATTACTTTGAAGCCTTATCTAAAAGTAGGGGACTTGAGTTGTACTGTTGCTGCATGGTGGGTCACATGTGGAACAGATACTAAACGAGAATTGTCGATTTTGTCCTAGAGCGCGCAGCACAGGGTATAGAACGTGCAGAGTGGTTGAAAATAGCTCACTGAAAATCTGATAGAGATTTTCCGATTTTCATTGTTATGTTTGGGAGTAACGCAGGGGTACCATATACAAAAAAAAACAACTATTGAAACTTACTAACTTATTTTTTACTACTTTAATTTTTTTTTTTTTAGCCTGAAAACTTTATTTTCAGTTGCATGGATACCTAAATGCGGGTAAGACCATATTTGGAACAATTAATATTCAGGCTCTTTACCATTGAAATATAATGGAAAGAATTTTTTTTACTATTTTTCCCTGTCTCAAGGATCAACCTTGTACTGAAAAAAAAATTATTTTATTGAAAAAAAAAAAAAAAAAAAATCATGCAGTAAAGGGTTAGATTCAGCACTTTTTTTTCAGTGTACGTAGAGATTTGTTATGAATATCTTCAAAGACCCTACTTTCCTTAGGTGCCTTACTTTCGTCCCATATCCAAAAAAGTAGACTGCATCCTTGCCGGCGCAAAGGTTTTCAATCAACAATCAGACTCTCAAACCACAAACTTCAGAGACCGTCTAATTGAATTAGAGTGACTCACTCGCTAGCTCCGTTAGATTTTCTGAAAGTGACACTAATTCAGCCCTCATACTTTTACCGCACCCCTCCCACGTTGGGACGCGGCCGGCCCATGATGAAAGAAAAGAAGAAACCGCAGTCGAACTTTTTCCATAATGACGACTTTCATTTCGCACAGGAGAAAATGAATTTTAGTCCTCTACGGCGTTCAATTAGAAGTACCGGGAGCAGGATCGTTCGGGTCGGACGATGGAAGTTAGCAGCGTTGCCAAATATCCTCATAAATTAAATCCAGGGTTTTGGGACAGTTCGATAGTTTCCGACAGTTTGACAGCACTGGACGTTCGTCGGACTAGGTCGTCGGGCGGGCTGGAACGAAATGGAAACAGTCAAATCGTCACGAATTGAAATCGATCAACGAGCGACACCGATGACTGTTGAATGAAATGAATATGATCCACCGCCCGGTAGTGTCACCAACAGTCATCTGCACCGCAACATTTGTAACCGTATGACATATATACGAATGGAATCGATCTTCGGTGGTGGGTTATGTGGTGCGAGGGGAATAAGGTGGAAAGGAGGTGAAGGGCTATTATTCGTATGGCGCATTCAAAGCGGGCCGTGAAACTTATTCATAGAACTGCCAGCGGTTTAATTATCATCTTTCACCACTGTTGTCAGGCCTAAAATATGAATCATTAGAATGTATATATTGTATAGTCGGGGAAGAACTGACAGTGGTTTAGTTAAATGTCTTTCACCACTGTTGTCAGGCTTAAAGTGATACTTCAGCGTTTAGTGCCAATGTCTGCCACCAGAGCGCTTCCGTTCGATGTTTGTCAAACTACAGGCCGAAAGTAATTTATATTTAAGGAAATGGAGTGTCAGTTACTAGGTAATCATCGGAAGAACGTCTCTGCAAAATACATCGTCAATAACTTTAAAAATAAGGCTGAAAATACCAAAAAAAGAAATATCACATTTCCATACAAGAATCGATTTGCGTCGATTGCGATTTCCATACAAGAACCGATTTGCAACATTCCATTTTTGGTACTTTCAACCTTATTTTTTAAGTTATTTTCGATATACTTTTCAGAGACGTACTTCCGATGATTATCTAGTAACTGACACTCCGTTTTCTTAAATATAAATTACTTTCGGCCTGTAGTTTGACATTAATTGAACGGGAGCGCTCTGGTGGCAGAAATTGGCACTAACCGCTGAAGAATCCTTTTAAAATAATAATCATTAAAATGTACAGTCAGGAACGAAAAGAATTGCAGACGACTCTTTAAAGGTTAGCTTAGAAAGACATCTTGCAATGCCTAAAGTCATTGAGATAAGCACTAAGCAGTGCGGATAACTTACCTCCAGGAGTCTCCGTTTTTGTCTCCAACTGCACATTGATTCGAATTAATCCTTTCAGCCATAATTATCGGTAAAATGTTTCATCATATTTGAGTCGATAAGAACCTAGTATTTATATTCTCACTATTGAAAAATCTACATGGATTGTTATTTTTCACGTGATTCAAGCATGTAAGTAATGCGCAGAGACTAACGGATACTTTCCTATCCCCCTGTTTAAGTCACCAGGTATTCACAAGGTTTTCCTAACCTATGAAGTAGTTTATGGCGATTCCTCACATGTCTGAAGTGAACTTCTGGCCCAACAGATAGCTCCACTAGTGTTTTTTTTTCTTCTTTCTTAATACTTGAATTGAAATACCTATATTTTTTTCTTCCTGAAGCATATTAATCAAAAAAAGCGTCTTCACAAGAACTGCGCATACTGATTAATTAAAGTTTTGAGCCAACTCAAATGATACTCGTAGATCGACGAAGAAATCAAGCACTAAAATTTGGCATATGATAAAACGCCCCTACCTACAGAGCTTAATATTTTTCCAAAATTTCGGTGCTTGATTTCACCGTCCATGTAGGACCGATATTGTTGAAATTTAGCTCAATAAACACACTAAAAAATTACGCCGTTCCTTCGCGGGTACGCCCTCATAATTAATGCTTTCAGAAAAAAATTATAAGTCTCTCAAATTAAATTCTCTTATAGTAGCTAGTGGCGTCGTTTAGTGAGCCGTAATCTCACTTCAGATAGGCAAGGAATCACATTTAGGGTTCTTCTTTATCTAAGGCTGATTATACCACCAAGAAACCCTCAACTTGCTTGCTAACACACAATGAAGGAGCGCGCGTGGATCTTAAAAGAAAAGTTGCGGATTAATATCCGTCCAAGTGTTTAAGCTGCAGGGTAATCAAAATGTGCTGCTCTTTACTCATCCCGAAAGTCTGAACTTTCGTCTATTGAAAGTTGATGATCGCAAAGAGCAGTTCTCTGGCAGACTTCAAACACAATAGAAAGAGGCTGCACGCCGAGAGAATTTGCCAGCAGCTTTTCCATCAGAAACCGCGCGGGTGCCAAAGGAAGAGCGAGGAATCAGAAACCAAACCCATAGCGCACCTCACGCTTCGATCTCAGTCCAATTCGAATCTGACAGCAGCAGACACTTCGAACTTCACGGAATTTAAATGAGATACGTTTCCCATGTTCCGTCCGTCATGCAATATTGCATGTTCACTGTTCTCAATCTGTCAATGGAGGAAACATGCAAACGCTCCTCTGTCCGAGAAGTTCGATTCGCGATTCGGGATGAAATTGAACCGCCAACACTTTTTTTTTCTAAAGGAGATGCCGTTTTGAAGATCTTGTGAAAGTGTTGACGGATTTCAAGTACTCGTTTTTCAGGGTGACTGAGTATAGAGGAATTTAAAATGTGGTGCAGTAGAAGAGTGTTTAAAATAAAATAGGTAGACAAAGTAAGGAACGAAATGGTACTAGAGATAGTAGGGGAGGAATGAAACATACGGATTTTTTTAGTGAGGAGAAGAACTAGACCTTTGGGACACGTCTCAAGACACTCAGGTAGGTAACTTAGTTATACAGGGGCAAGTGGAAGGGAATAACTGCAAGAGACACCAAATCGTTCTGATGGCAAAAATTCGGAAAAATCAAAACAAGAGTATAGTATAGACTGATTTAGTGAATCGGCTGGACCTATCGAAGTTCCGACTGGTTCGATATACATGGGTTTTCCCATAAGGAATCGGAATGCGATTTTCGAGCGGAAATTTCGGCCTTTTTGAGACATTTTTTACACGTCGGAGGCTGCGATAATGGAATCTACGTATCCTTAAGTGCCGGGAACCAGCATAAAATAGGGCGATAGCGCAAAATTTAAACTAGTTATGCCGCATATATCGAACCAAGTCGTGAAAGTGAGGTTATGGCACCCCATTGTTTACATCCTTACTTCCAACCTCCATGAACTGCAAAACTTCCATGAATTTTGTCATTTAGCAGTTATTTCTTCGGAACTTTTGGAGGAATTATGTGCCAGAGTATAGTAGCACACTTGCACTAACATTTTCAGTCCTGTAATGCCTGACATTACCACAGATTTTAGAAAAAGGCACGTTCCGTAACTCTACCCGAGTCTTCGTTTGAATTTTTCAGTCATATTCTTCGACCCGCCGGTGTTTCATTCGTTTCTTTGATGCTTGTATCCTTCATTTACCTCTTACCCTTCAATCACACACTTCTAAAAACATTTTCGACTGTAAAGAACCTTTCAGCAGGGTGATTCAGCCCCGTCATCAATCAACCGTCCTCCCACGCGCTCCTGACTGTAGCCTTCCTCTGGCTTTATTTGAGTGTTCCCCCCTTCTACTTGTCTAGATTTGAATTACAGATAGAAGGTAAGAACCTATTGTTGTAATTTAGATGTGTTAGTAACTCAGCGATAAAATTTTAGGCAAGGCAAACGACAATAAAGTACCTACTTAGACTCTGTACCGTTGCCGTGATGAGGAAACACTAACTTGTTGAGTAATATCAAGTATATTGGAGCTCAAAATTTCAAAGCAGGTGAACTACAATACTCTGGTATATTACTCCTCCAAAAGTTCCAAAGAAATAACAGCTAAATGACAAAATTCATGGAAGTTTTGCAGTTCATGGAGGTTGGAAGTAAGGATGTAAACAATGGGGTGCCATAACCTCACTTTCACGACTTGGTTCGATATATGCGGCATAACTAGTTTAAATTTTGCGCTATCGCCCTATTTTATGCTGGTTCCCGGCACTTGAGGATACGTAGATTACATTATCGCAGCCTCCGACGTGTAAAAAATGTCTCAAAAAGGCCGAAATTTCCGCTCGAAAATCGCATTCCGATTCCTTATGGGAAAAACCCATGTATATCGAACCAGTCGGAACTTCGATAGGTCCAGACGAGTATATCGCATTTAATCGCACGATATATCGACTCACTAAATCAGTCTATTGGGGTATATTTGGAATCAGTGGCGTACGCAGGGGGGGGGGGGCTAAGGGGGCTAAAGCCCCCCCAGACCTCCGATTTTTGGGGGTGGAGGGGAAGGGGGGGAACAATTTTCAGTCAAACACTCATCAGTGCGAGCCCCTCCCAAGAAAAATCCTGTGTACCCCACTGTTTGGAATGCATGACCTTCATTGCCCTATTTTTGACGAATGGTGTTGCGTGCTCTTTGGCAACGTTGCAGCTCGTCCTTTTGAACCCGTGAAAATTATCAAAGTATTGGGTGCAGAGCTGCCGTTTTGCGTATAATCAATGCTATTTTTCCATTCACCGATGATTCCACCGGTTGAGAGAAGATTACACAGTTTAGTTCAGCGTATGTCTGTGCTGCACGAAAATACTCGGATCTGTAATCTTTTCTCAATCGGTGGAAACTCCGTTAATTTATGAAAATATCCGCAAGTTTTGTAAAGTCATCGACGACTCCACCGGTTGAGAAAAGATTACAGACCAGAGTATTTTGGTGCATTACATTCATACTCTGATCTGGACTGATTTATCTTTTTTCAACCAGTGGAATCATCGGTGAATTGAAAAATGCGAATAATTATACGCAAAACGGCAGCCCTGATTGGATGTTTGGTGAACAACTTTGTATTCGACCTTTTAAATGAGTTTAAATGGACAGAATACAACGTTGCCAAATTGCACGTTATGCCACTGTTTATTACACTATGCTCTTTTGACAAATTGTGAATTATCACACGCTATATCTATATAGTCTTCCGTGCGTATGTACCACAATGGCACACCGCGTGCAGTGGTATCAGTGTCAGTGCATCTGTCAACGGATGGAGAAAGGGGGAAATGACACAATTAGGAAGAACAGACGATGCGACGCAGCGCGCGCAAGTTGTTTTTTAATTACCTTCCGTGGGCTATTAAACCTGCGCGTGTATGATTTTTGTTCCTGGGCTCGCGCACGCAGCATTAAATGTCTTTGTCTGTTTCATTATAGTCTGCGGGGTCCACCCGCAAGTTGATACGCACGGTGACAGTGACTTTAACGACTACATTGACAAGGAAGAAGTGGGTCGCCGAAGGAAAAAAAGGTCACCCAGGAATTGGTACTGAGCGGCCACCGGCAGAGTATGGTCGGTACGCGCTGTGAGCTAGGCATTGAAATTGGCCTGGCCGAGGCCTCCGAGTGGTTTCCACCTTTTGGAGATATCGAGAGAGGATGCCAATGAAAAGCGAGGGAGGGAAAACGCTTGTATAAGACGCAAAAAACTGACTAAAAATTAGATGCCTTCAGCACAGAATACTGCAATTAGAATGGAAACTTCGGCTCATTTTGAAGCATTGTTTTCTGATCCACCATCTTGCGAGGTTCAGCAAAATAATTATGCTAATCAGTTCGAAAGATATACACAGAGATAAGTCCGCCAGCTTGGAAAGTCAGCAAAATAACATGTTTCCATTGGCTCTTATGGAAGTTAGTCTCCGTTCTGATTGTACTTTTCTTTTCCTTCAGCTTTTGTGACACCTGTGTTTACGGAGGGAGGAGGGGGTGAATCTTTCTTGACCCGGTTGTTAACGACAACATTTGAAAAAATAAGGCTCAAACTGGATTGAAACAAAGATTTTTTTGGAAATTAAAAAAAGAAAAAAATACTTTAAAAGTGTGTAAAAGTTGATATTTTTTGTGTGTGCAAAAACCTTGTTATTTTACTGACTTTAATCTATGTCAAATAAGATGTTTTCGCACATTTTCCAGTTATATTCCTATTTATGGTGCATAGTGTTGATTTTGTTTTTTTGTAAAGTCTTGTCCAAGAAAATCCATGTTTTGATCCTTATGCGTGGTGTTTGACTTAAAATCTTGATTATTAGCATCCGCGGATATTCATTAAAATATGTATGTGCAAACTTATTGCTGAACAAAACAGAATATTTTCAATTTAAAGCAATTTTAAGTGCTTGAGTCAGAAACTGACCCCATTCACACACTCCCAAAGAGTCCAATGATCGCAACTTAGTAATTTGGTTCACCTCTCTTCAAAGGGCTTTTCAATTTCAAATTGAAATTTCACAGCAAATGCAATTGTAACAAATTGTAGCGACTTTAAGGAGAAAGATTATGTTTTTTTTTTTCCAATAAAAAATTGTACATCAAAATCAAGATACTCTCTCCTCTCATTCACATTTAACGCGTTTTTAAAAAGCCCTATGGTCCCAATTTTTCTGAAAGCCCAAAATAACAATCAAAAAACAAAAGACAAAATTACGAGAAAAATGAAAACTTTAAACAAAATTTAATTGATGGTTTCAAATGCTGCACTAACAATTTATATACTTTCAGATTTGTCAGATATTTTGCTAATTTTCTTTCAAAAATGCCGTTGGGGCATTAGGGGTCGGAAAATCCCTCCGTTGTGATTTGAGTGTGCGAAAAACCTTGGATGCACAAAGTTGAGGATGATATTGAAGGCCAAGATAAAATGATTTCTTGAAACAACTGAAATAATACTGCAGTAAAACCGAGGACCACACAGCGGAAACGCGCGGGACCGGAAAAATCTTCCGTTGCGGATAGGTTTCCGCTATGTTCGGTATTTCGGTTTTTTTTAATGACACGACACGAGTCTCTAATTACAACATCGGTGTTTGCACCAGAGGTACCATTAATGAGATAAACATTTTATTACTCTTTCGGAAATAAATGTGATAAATTGAAATAACACTACTTTTAAGTATCTAACTTTTTTTTTTTTTTTTTTTTTTTTTTTTAAAGCATAAATTCAGTGTTCCTCACATGTTCTTAAAATGATTTCGGTAAAACTTTTTCGGTAATCCGGGAACACGACCCAAACAAAGTTTTGGTTTCCATGTTGGAAACGCATCGTTCTGATCAATACCTAACAAAACTACTTCAGTATCTTTTGACGTCTCAAAATCGAGACAAAAAATCAAATTATAGCAATCTGTGACAATCAAAATCAGACACTATACATAAGTTTCGAGTATTCAACGAAGTACGTTTTCATGACGACCAATTCGATTGTATGCGAGTTTTCACTAAAAGAACAGTCGAAGTAAATTCCTGCAAGGAACGTAAATCTTACTTACTTGCGTGTTCAATGTATCATGATTCTGCAGACCGTCAAAGTAGAACAGTCAAGTATTACCAAGGTTAGGACGGATCGCAGTGGCAGCTCGTGCACTTTGGCAACCATGCTTATTTCCCGTTTAAATTATACAAAAGTAAAAATATCTTAGGAGTGCAATGCATCTCCTAAATTTCGATTGTTTTACATAGGTTTAAATAGAGAGAATACATTGTTGGAAAATTGCACGAGCCACTACTGGCGAATCAAAAAATGGAAATTTTCGAAGCTCATTCAAACATTCAATGGTCGGTGATCAGTGTGCACCATCCACCAACAAAATCAGCGGCCCGCAAATCTTTGACGGTCATCGATGTTTGTTTTTCGTCATCCATTACTACACAAGCTCATTTCCGGTCAAGATACGCGATCAAAAGCAGAGCTACTTGTTTGCGGGACTTTAAGAAAAATCCTATTTCAACGATGAATCCAGCGATGAAGGAAAAGATTGTGGATTTGCTTGAGGCTTTCTTTTATTCAACCAGTATGTTTTCATTGACTATTGTAATATTTTAAACTTATAAGTAATTTTTTTTTTTTACTTCCTATGATTTTAAGAGCCTATCCGAAATTTCAATAAAATCCTATAGTTTCAATGTCAATACTGGGTCAGAATTAGGTGCCAACCGATCAGCTTCAAGCACTCCACGTGTCAGGTGTGGCTGATTTCATGTCAACACATAGGTATTCCGTACACATTCAACACATTGAATTTCATAATAGATAAAATTGGCCCTGAATTTGTTTAAAGTATATATCTGTGACCAACCGTAAGGTTTCTGTTTTTCTATTTTCACCAAGCACCTATGACTTACCCTACGCGACAGAAAGATTAGACACCAGTGGCGGTGTGTGAAATCTGGCAACGTTGCAGTTCTTCTATTTAAACACATTATAAGGATTGATCTACTGATTGTTCGATGAACACTTTCGCATTCGACCTTTTACATGGGTTTAAATGAACGTTGGCAAATTGCAGTCTACGCCTCTGGATTAGCGACCATATTTTTCTTTAACAATAAGTACTGATTTGCTCATCTGTATTCAGATGTCGTCTGTTGATTTTTTTAAAGATAGATTATTACGGGTTAATGGCTCAGAACTGGACGAGTAAATATAGGGAGGTGGTAAAGCTACTTGTTCCAAAAATTATTCTAACATTGCAATAGTTCATGTACGATGTCGAATATAGAATATCGTAGTCAATTAGTGTGTTTGTCGAATCTTAAACACTGATTGGGTAAAGCAGCTTTAATATTTCAGCTCTCAAGAGAGTATCCATACAAATACTTACAACTCGCTTAGCGACTTAATGCATATAAACCTTCATGCATCCACATCACTGCCTTATTTGCATGAGGTGTGGGGTCACAATTAATGAATCCAAAGATGAAGCGCACAATTTGTAGGAGTTGAAAATGTGTTCATTGAAACCCATGAAAAGGGTCGAATTATTTGACGAAAAACTAATCTTGGGTCTTTATGATGGATTTCAATGGAAAAAACACAATATTGCTTAATTGCACAAAATGCAACTGAATAAAATCAAGTGTTGCATTATAATTCGTAATTTTAAATTTCCTTTTTAGTTTTCACCTCACATAGGAATGCTTCAGCTCAAAATAGCGAGTGGTAAAATACAAACTGGGCACTACTATGGCATCGGACTTCGATTTTAACGTATTAGATACTTTCTCCGTGTAATATCGAATGTCGGAGCTATTGGTATCTATTCCATGTTAACCTATGAAAAAGAATCGATTCTTATGAGGAGCTCATTTTAACGTCCAAATGAATGATATACTTTTGTATGGACTCAAATGAGAGAAATACACTAATCGATGGTTCACGAGTCACGCTTTGGAGCGAATCGGAAGTCAGAGGGCGACCTTGGTCATAGGGATAGATTATCAATCAGTGGAAGCTCGTGCAAAATCGATTATCGTTCTTATTTGAATCAATGAAAAAGTATCGATTATATTTGAGGCTCAATAGAACTATCTGAAGATCGATTCTTTCCCATAGGTTTAAATGGAGGAGACACATCCACGCATTGTATTTTACCAGCCGCCATTGGCAACCAACCAGGTAATTTCTAGTTATCTCGAGCTACGATAGAACTTCTTTAAGCCGCATTGAAGGTTTACTTTAAACATGTCACAAATAAACTTAATTTATTCATTCTCTTGTAGGTAATAAAGAATATCAATCCCTCAATTATTTAACTTTTTTATTTTGGAAGAGTCCAAAGATCATTTACTATCAGTGGCGTGCCTTACAATTTGGCAACGTTGTAATGTGTCCATTTAAATCCATTAAAAAGATCGAACTATTGGGTGTTCCGTGACACCTTCAAATTCGACCTTTTACGTGGGTTCAAATGGACATGGTACAACGTTGCTAAATTGCACGCTACGCCACTGTTTACTATCGACCATCTCCTTAAACCAGCCCTCATCAACTCTTCTCAAAGTACCTGTAACTGATACGGGACCAAAGCCAGATAAAGGGAGGGGGAGAAGGGGATGACCCCCCCCCCATCAATCTTTCCTCCCCCCACTCTTATTAACAAATACTAGTTTTGGGCTATGAATCCGTCATGAATGATATGAATGACAATGATATCTATTGCGAACATTTGCAAATCAAATGTGGCACATTGATTCTAATGTGAAAATCCGCGTAAGTTACGACGCACACTTTAAAAACTTATCGTAACCTGAAAAATGGCCGTATTACCATGTGAGTTCATAAAATTTTGGTGTCATCCACTGCTTGATTTTTCTATTTTTTTTTTTTTTTCCAACATGCTCCAAAGTCCGTAATGAAGAGAAATAACCCATTTACGGTAACTCTAACCTTATTAAAGGAAAAAGTAGCTCCCACAGATTTGCATAAACGTATCTGCTTATGTACACTGTACAGGCCCAGAGTGCTTCTCGACTTGAGAGCCTGTTTGAGGGATGACATAAAAAATGACATTTCAAGCTCCCCCCCTCCCCCTCACCACCCCGGAAACTGATTTTGAGAAGAAAAATCACCGTAAGTTACTGTTTGTACATATAACCTCAAAGTATTCTCTCACAGGTATCCATGTCATTTTAGGAAGAATCAAGCAGTGGTTTCGTCCAACTTAGTTAAGTATGTAAGTAGGCCTCTTTAACGACATAACTATCCGCGAAAGCACCAAACATCAGTGTTTTTTTTAACTAAATTTCAATGTATTTCATTGAATTTTCTTGTTACATACATTAATAGTGTGCTCGTCAATTGTATTTGGGACACTGATTTCAAAAATGATATCATTTTCTGCTTAACTCGTCCCGATTTTACACATATTCCACTTTTAAAAAATGTTCGTGATAAAGTTTAAATTGTGGAAAATCCAGAATATGTCGATCAAAACTAAGGCCAAATTCGAACTTGGCAGGTCAATTAACGTCTGTTGAGTCATTGTCATCGCGACTTAGGATCCAATTATAAGAAAAAAGCCCATGTTTGTGTCTGAGGACCCTTGTTTTGTATTCATTGGGGGCGAGCACCTATGTCGTTAAAGCGTAAAAATCTAAGTATGTTATACATTTAAACAAACCGCTTAAGCCATGGTATATTAACTCAATTCTACCTGAATGAAAGAAGAGGTGATTTTCGAATACAGCGGTTTATAATAACGTGGTCCAAAACAGTTGCTTGGTTGCAAAATGTTGATCTGTATGTGTATCATCAACGCGAAAAGAAAGGTTTCACAGCAAAATGTTTCCTCGAGCATTTTTCGAAAGATAACGTTTAGGTTCTTTAGAGTTCTTACAGATAGCTTTGCACTAAAGATTGAAACTATTAAAAGACTTAAGATGGTTTAAAATTTTCAGCGAGAAATACTTTTGAACAGTGGTGGGTGGTAGATGGTATGAAATTAAAGATACGTATTCCGAGAATTCAAAGATGCATTTTTGAAAAAAATCTTTATGTTTTCAACTTTCTAAGCGCAGAACTCAGTAGAATAATAAATAGAGGAATTAATGAAAATTAATGTGTGTATAAAGTAAATTTGAGTCATTCAGAACATAGTAGGGCAGACAGCACCTGGCCTTGCTTACTGATACTGCATACCACTGCTTTTGAAGAAAGTACTTTCTTTTTGAGTCATATTCTCAACTGCTAAGCTCAGAATTCAGTAGAATGCCAGGAATTACTGAAAGTTAGTAAGTTTATAATGTAATTAATTGTAAATAACTCAGGAAATCTTAAGGCAGGCAGTGCCCTCCTTGCTTGCTGATGCCGCACGCCACTACTTTTGAAGGAAGTACTTTCTTTTGAAGTCGCAAGTGCCGCACCAAAAAAACACACTTTGAAGAAAGTACTTTCTTTTGGAGTCGAAAGTACCACAAAAAAAAAAAAAACGGATGACACTAACCTTTCATTCGTCCCAAGCGATCGAAGAAAACAAGTAGCTTCCGCTGGAAACACGGGAAGGAAAGCTGGAGTACGCAATCCGAGTAAATCCCGTTGAAAGCAAGGCTTGGGTCGTCGGAGAAATCATCCACCGGGTCACCCTTATCCTGAATGCCGTTTTTCGTCATAGCCGGGACCGCCGACGAAGAAATCAAAAACTTACCGTGTCTACTACTCGAGTTTTCCGAGCTACTATCGACTACATCAGGACTATTTACATTACTAACGGGAGATGAGTTTTCACTACTACTAGAAGAACTACTGCTAATTTTACTATTACTAATATGACTCGTATTTAAATTTACAATTGATAATAGTGGAGGGTTCTCGAGTTGTTTCTCGGTTGTCGCAGCCGCCGTTTGGGCATGCGTTTGCACTAGGATTGTACAACTTGAAATTATTACAAATAAACGTCGGTATTTTTCCATTGTGTCTATTTGGTATACAGGGTGTTTTAAAAGAAAACAAAAGCCGGAACGCGCACCAATGAAGGGCACTGTATTCACCGCGAGAAGTTTTTAAAGATCCATGTTTCGGCGGAGAAAAACATTTGGAGATGAGAAAATCTAAAGAAGGTTAATGTCGAATTAAGGCGCGTGGGTGTGAATTATCGTATGCGCGCGAAAACACGGTCCGCGTAAGGACGTGCGTTTAAGGGAAAAGCACTGTTGCGTGAAACGTAATCCTCCGAAGCGTTTGTTTGCTGCTCGCCGAGTGACGGCTGTTTCGCGATTGATGGAGACGCCGGTCGAGTCGTAGTGTTTTATTCGTTTATTTCGGTCAGTAGGTAGCACTGCTAGTACTTGCGCTCAGCAGCTCAGCAGCCCAGGCATTGCTTGCTTGTATCGCTGCAGCAGGCGTGTGGCATGGTGCAGGCAGTGGAGGAGCAGTGAAGATAGCGCATTTGGGATAGTCGCTTGCTCGGAGGATCTTGCTTGGGTTTCTTACGCTCTTACCTTAGGCGGGGTGGCGGGTTCCTCCAGCTTTCGACCCGGTCCCCAGGCAAGCCCTACCCTCCCACTTCTCGGATGTAAAGTTCAGGCTGTCCTCCCACCGCATTTTGAAAGATGATGACGATGATGATTGATCCATGCAGATAAATGGTTGTTGAGTGATAGTGAGAGATCCCTGGTATCAGTGGCGCCAATGGGCACTTGCAAGGGTCTGATTGAGAAATGTTGTATTTTTTATAAAGAAAATGAAAGTACAAGATGAGCTAAGAACAAAGATGCCTTTGGTTTCTAATTAAGTCCCATTGTTCCGAGGATGAGATTTTTTTTTCCAAAATACATTGTTTTAAATGGGAACTCCGCGTAATGACGTCACTACACACGCGATTTTTTATACAACTTTATATACCCTTGCTTGACTCCAAAACCGCGACACTTAGAAAAAACCTAAGGCATCATTGTTCTCAGCTCATCAAGCACTATACAATTTTCTTTATAAAAAACCACATAATTTCAGACCCTTGCAAGTGCCCCATTCTATGCTTGCTAGTAGGGGGCGAAGAGCGAGGTATGCATTTTTTTGTTTGTTTATTTTTTGGCTCACTGGTTTCCAGCTAGAAAAGAGTTATTGATTGTTGTGACTTGGAACCTTCTCACTTCCCCCGTCAGTTTTTGTTTTCATAACCTACCTTTTCGGGGCCGAAAATATTGATCTGTCAAACTTTACACAGTCTGGCCAAAAGTTCTGCCAGTCGAGGCACTGTTGGTTTTTTGCGTGTACATGCAATACCGTTCCAGATAAGTACATAAACTCCTACACATTCTAAAAGTAGACCAAAAACCTGCAAAATGGTACCAATTAAATTAAAAAATTCCTTTTTTTGTTTCTCCAAATCAGGCCTCAAACTTGTGCCCTTTTTTCTTTTTTTTTTCTCTTTGATCGCAGCCAAAAATTACATGTTTATTTTTTCTTTCAAAGGCAAGAAAATGAAAACTACTGGTGTCAAATAAGAAAATGTAATAAATATTTTACATTAGTACAAAAAAGACCTAAATTACATGGATATTACTGGAAATGTCCACCTTTGGCTTGGACGCAGCGCTTTAAACGTTGTGGCCATTCATCAATTGCTCCTCTGATCGTATCGATAGAAATTACTCTGGCTGATGCTACGATTGCTTGTTTTAAAGATTCCAGATTTGGATGACGCTTTTGACATGCCTTTGATTCCAAAAGAGCCCACAGTTTATAGTCCAAAGGGTTGAGATCGGGGCTTCCCGATGGCCAATCAGAAGCTAGCAATCAGAAGCGGTGCAAGGCAATCACTGCGACTCGATTTTCGTACGTGCCCCACTCCATTTTTGAACCGGAACACTTCCACAAAAAATATACAGTAAATGCACTTTACACGCTTGCAATTAGCACTAAAATTATTACATAATGTATTAAACACTTCATCGAAGCGACGCCAAACGGCTACCTGTCTAATTAATTCGGTAAACATCTTTATCTGACAAGTGACCATCGCGACCAGAAAGATATCTTGAAAAAAAAAAAAAAAAAGGTTGCAAGTTGGACGCTTGATAAAAGGGATTTAAAAGCGGTATTTTTAAATTTGATTAGCATCATTTTGTAGGTTTTTTTGTCTACTTTTGGAATATGTAGGGGTTTATGTACTTATCTGGAACGGCATTGCATGTACACGCAAAAAACCGACGGTGCCTCGACTGGCAGAACTTTTGGCCAGACTGTGTATTAGTTGAAAAAATAAAGAAAATATCAAATAATTTTATTTTTCATTGCAATACGGCCACTGCTTCGGCCTTGTCTTGAATTTTAGAGTGCACTTAAAACACGGCGAGGGGGTACATTGTACACCTGCCTGATATGAACGTATTCCGTGAAGTTCCTTCACCAACATTCCGTGGACCATTAAATGCCGTATGGAATTCCATAAAATGATATGAAATTCCGTGGGCAATTGTGGAATTCCGTAAAGATTTTTCTTGGAATTTCACATGGAATTCTAAGAAAGACCCACAAAATTTCATTTCGCTGTATGGGATTCCGTGGGAGTAAATGGAAGTAAAAACCTAGAAAGCCCCTACATGAAGAGAATTAAGACAAGTAAAATCAAGGGCGCCCCCATTGTATGCGATTTTGCACATTTATTTATTTTTTTACATTCTGAAAGCCGTTGGTCCAATGCAAAGATGACAGCGTCATATACAGTTTCTGACCGTACAATCTTTCACTGTTCTGGTGAAAGTGTTCCGTGAAGTTCCAAGACCGAAATTTCGTGGAAAATTATTATTTTTCCATAAAACTTCACGGGAATGCATAAGATTTTCCATGGAATATCATGGGATTTTCCATGGAATATTATGGAATTTTCCATGGAATTTCATGAAATTCCATAAACGGACCACTCCAGAATTCCATCATGAAATGTTATGGAAAAATAAAAACTTCCCTCGGGAATCTTGGTCATGAGACTTCACTGAACATTTTTACCAGGATGCCTTTGTTGGTATACATTTATTCAAGCTTTTAAAGATTATTTTGGGCACTTTAGACATTCTTGAGGTGTATCTTGATTCAAACGACACTTAACTATAGTTACGACAGTTATAGCTTTTATCCGCAAAACACTGTGTGACCTCTGGTGAGAATGTAAACAAATGAGCAAAATTGTATTCCATGGAGGCACCCGCAAAGCCTAAAACTCGTTGACCAATTAAAGGTCGACACCCTTGTAGACTTGACAGAGAGTGGTATACTTTCGAGGAGCAATGCTGTTGGACTCTGAAATACCTGAAAAAAAATTGCAACAAAAATTAAAGCTGGTCCAGGAATGGAAAAATGAAAATGTCTACTTGGATACTTTCTTTTGAAAGTCATAGTACAGCTTTGTTTTTTTTATGATTTTGGTTTTTGCTTTTTCTTCAACATTCGAGGTGTATATCTAAAATCTAACTATAACTAATCGTTTGACGTTTGTGTCAAAATAATCAGTATACACAAACCCACACCCACAACCAGTCTAAGTATGCCAGTTTGTATACTTTTACAAGCTTGTCGACACACTTCTGAAACAAATTATGAGACTTCGGAGAAATGAAGAGGATCATAGATAGGGTGCGTGCATGGGAGATAAGGTCAATACTTAGAGCCGTGTGTAAAAGATCCAACGCGTTGTAAAAATGATAGCGTATATTCGTTATTCGTTTCATCAATCATTTTCGTTGTTTAACGGATTTTGATTAATGAAGAGTGAATTTCGGCACTAGGCGAAGGAGTATTTGTCAGTCTTCGCGTCTTGATCGTCTGATCAATTAATGACTTTTCTGTTGCATACACACATATGTATAAACAAATCACACTCTCTCTCTCCCATCCGGCGCTCAATGGTCTGAGATCTTCATAAAATTGGCTAAAATTCAGAAAGTAAATTCCCATCAATTTATCATTTAGTAATAAACTTTCAAGACCAAATTTAATCACAGAGAACATATATTGTGTAAGTAATTTAAACCTAGAAATGTCACTTGAAAGTTTTAAATTAAACTTTAAAGGTAGAAAACGATGATTTTTTACTACTTTTTTCCACTGATTTTTTGCCACTTATTTCTGATCTCAGACCATTGTGCGCGTATCGTGTTATTTTAACGGTCCATCACGTTCTGCCATTGAATCGTCCTTCCGTTTTGTGCCTTATTTTGAAACAGAGAAAATAATTGTCTTTCTTTTTATTCATAAAAAATGTCTCACTTGTTAACCTTTATCTTTCTGAGCTGGGTTTTGCAGACCTTAGAGTGCTCTCAACCTTTGAAAGCGAGCCCATGGTATTTTACCAACGTAATATATGTTGTATAATGTATATACCATAAGAAGAGGGGGAATTAAAAGACACTAATCGGTTTTCACTGTAGAGGGTTATATCTTAGTCTCAAAACAAAACAAAGTATTCTAGTTATCTTTTATATTCAAAGATATTCACTCGCTCATAACCTTGTATTTGAAAACTAAGTAGTTAAATTGGCTAGCTATACTATATGACGCAAGTATTGCGAGCTTCTGTTCTTTATTAGTAGTTCACACAAGTTAAACTTTCCTCCCCAATGAGTGTTCACTCCGCTAGATGACACGGTAAAATGCGTAACTAGATTTTTCTACTTTTTGAAGTCAAAACTGGATACTGTACAGAGTATTCAACAAAAAAAAGAGAGTCTTTGTGATTTTTTTAGCATGAAGCATCTCCACAACTACACGGGGAAAAAAACTACGGTGAAAATAACCATACGGATACCTGATTTTGGCACTTGGTAGATGTTATGGTAATGTTAACCAGAAGTATATTATGTTCTGACTAGGTACTAGGTGATGTTACCTGATTGCATATCGAATTTACTCAAAGTATCGGTAAATGTACCATACTTCTGGTCAAGTTTACCATAACATCTAGCAGGTGCCAAAATCAGGTATCCGTATGGTTATTTTCACTAATCTTTTTTTTTCCGTGTATCCAAAAACAGCCAGACACGTGAGTAGATTAAGTAATATTATAAAAGAGAACTGAGTTTCAGAGGTAACATGCTTTTTCCAAACCGCCCAAGGGGAGCAAAAAAAAGGTAACACCAGAAAATTTGCCATCCCCTCATAATATTAGGCCAATCAGGTAGAATCAACACAAGACAGCGACTCAAAATATCGCATTCTAGTTTAATTTCTAAATAAGTATTAATTTTCCAAAGAAATTCACGAGATGCTCCTACCAATTTTGCCTGCAACCTGGAAAATATCATAAAAAAATTGGATGAAGACTGTCTGGTCGGCTCATTACAAATGAAAAGAATTGGGCTGGGAGATTTTGAAACGGTTACTTGAGATAAGCCTCTTTGTACACCGAAACACCGAAGACGTATACTGCCATTTTTTGATATCTGCGGCCGCAAAAATAGCAATGGAGATGTTTTTTTGAGCTTCGTAAGCATAATGGTGTTGACATGAAGGAGAGGCATCATCCTCCATATAATCTTAATAACACAACAACTGAGTTTTCCTATAATCTTTGATATAAGTACTTGCTCGGTGACAAATGACCGGATTCGCGAAGATAATGGAGCCATTAATTCGCGAGCAAGGAAGGAATCAATTTGAACAAAACACAGCGGGGTACGTATAGCGGGTGTTTGCTCTCTTTGACGCCGTTTCGCGGTTGCCAGATTTTGCAAAAAAAATCATCGCATTTTACACCTTAATCCTATATTATATTTGTAAGAATGAAGCTAAGTTCCGGGAGAACCGTTGCACCGTTCGGGAGGGGCCTGGTACCGATCGGTCGGGCTCGGCTCCAATGCTTCGGGAAAATTATAAGTTTTTCCGTGCGGGCCCCGCGTCCCTTTTTAAAATGCTAAAAACTTTTCTCTCAAAAAGTTGTGCGAGTGCGAAAAGGATGCGAATCAGTTCGTTTTGTAAGGGTGAGAGAGAGAAGCGAGATTTTGTCGTCCTTTTTTAAATGCATACGTGCGGAAGAGCATACGATTTTGTACGCGTGTGAGCGAGAAACGTGATGCTCTGACAATTTTTTTTTTTAATTCGATCGCACGATTTGACGTTACCATGGCGATCTTCATCATATGTTTTACTCGCGGAAGGAACCGTTCGGGTAGACGCGTTTTAATAGCGACTTCATGATATCGATGTATAGATTCGACTTTTTATCCATATTTTTACGTAGATATACACAATGAGAGAGTCACAGTGCTGCTAGCTGTGTTGAGAAATATACCAGGCACTTCAAACTTAATGAAAAATTTGTATAAATATTTTATGTTAAATACGGCAGCACTGTACAGTCTTCGATTGATGATGGCTTGACGAGGTGGCTATATCGCTTCGCGATGTATAGAGCTTCGATACTTATCATATGTTTCATATGCATAGATATATACAGAATAGTGCAATCAACGATGACTTGATGAGATCGGTGCATTGATTCAATATCTCGAATATAACCCAGCAAATTTGAGTTAGGTTTCGAGAATTTATAAAGAAACTAAATGATTAGGGTTATTATTCATAAGTTGAGACGGTGGTTATACTTTTCTCATTAATAATATACTGTCAAATATTACTGAATACTGAGTTAAGTAAATAATTGGTTTCCTGTTGAAAATGCATCGTTTACTTTAAATGTATAAGTGATTCATCCAAGAATACTACTTACTAACGAACCAAAAATATGGTTACAGATTTTTTCATTTTTAAGTTGGCGATTTGAGTTGTTTTCGTTTCAGTTCGCGTTTTGGCGAGGTTATGATGTTTTTAAGGTCTGTTTTTTCCCGATTTAAATAAAAAAAAAAGAAGACAAAGTTTCGATAGAACTCTTGAGCCTTGAGTATGTAGTTTTTATGGTTCATTTGATTGTAAACCTGTTATTTTTTAATCTGTGCAGTAATATTAGTGGGCCAGTGCGACGTTTATTTCAAAATAGATGGTTCTTTTAGTGATGACTTGGCGATGACGTCATCCGGTGATGAGCGTTCCAAACATAGACTGTCTCTCTTGCTCTCACGTAACCCCCATGTTGTACTGCTATACTCTAATTTTAAAAAAACGTATGTAGAGACATCTTTTGTGAAATATTTTTTGGCAGAAATGAATTCCTAAATTTTAATGCGATTTTGCTATTAATATGCCGTAATACGAGACCCTGTGTATACAAATCAGGACACTAGAAAGAGATGGGTATACACATGGGGATTGGAGGTCACGGGAGAGTGGCTGGGTGAGATAGTTTGGAACGCTATGCGAGTTTTGTCACAACCGATTGCAACCGATGAGTGCATTATTGATGCAATTTTTGGCTAACCGTTGACTTTACACTATAACTCTATGGTGAACTTGAGATGCCCTTAGATGCTGGAACTGGGTCCAATGGACCCGTTGCGTTGTACGCTAAAATCGGCTGCCAGTAACTGTTCACTGGTTATACAAACTTGAGCTTCGTGAAGTGTCTAAAAAAACTCAAAAAAATAGGAATTTCATCATTGGGGGGGGGGGGGGGGAGGCGACCATTCAAAAGCGCCAATCCCCAAAAAAGATAAGCCAAAAGCGCTAAAACATGCACGAAGGAATTTTTGAAAAAGTAGCCCAAAAACGGCAATTTGCTGCAAAATCAGTAGTCAAACAGCGCTAAAAGAATGACCCTAAAATCTTAGACGAAGTTTGCCTGAATTTTCGAGCCAACCTATTTCAAAAAATTACTGTCGTTAATAAAGGGCTGTTTGAAAAAGGCATAGTTCTCCCGCGCAAAGTTTCTCTTCCATTCATACATAGATTTTTGATATTCACTGAAACGCAATGTCTTATTGTCATGTCAGTTCAACGAAAGGTTATCGTAGGTGTGCGATCTCGGTCATGCATTTGTTTGCTTAACCCGGACTTCTCATTTTATTGTGAATGCAGGTTTCTCACTATCGCTATCTCTTTCTCTCCTTCCCTTCTTTTCTCTGTACAGTTATAAATCGTATAATCCACATGCGCTAATACGGTGCATCCAAATGCGCCGATTCTGGGGGTTTCGGCGTCTCCATGAGCGACAAAAAAAAATTGGCGGTTTTGGATCGGGCCCTCTTGAGAACGATTACCCCTAAAAAATGTTTAAGTTTTATGTAAAGGGGTTTGGGCGGGGGTTATGCTATTTATGCCCCTCCAAATAATGACTCCTGTTTTCTAAACCTTTGGTGTACCTGAGAAAATAACACTTCAGTATTTCAGGAATAATAGAGTAAGTTTTTAGATTTCGTTCTTCGGAGCAAGATTAGATGGGTGAATAGCAAACGGAGTTAGGGAGTGGATGATATCGAGTCAAAGTCTTAGCTCGAAAAAACAAAAATCACGCGCAAGACGCGAAACAGAACGCTTGGCCGCGAAGCGGCCACCGGCCACTAGTTTAATGATATTTGGGATACAGAGCTGCTAAATGTATTAGTATTCTAAATGGTATTTTTCAGTACATCCCTGATTCCATCGGTTAACTGAAAGATAACACAATTTAGTACAGCGTATGACAGCAACACTCAATAACTCTCCCATCTGTGATCTTTTCTCAACAGGTGGAGTCTTCATTGCTGATTCAAACACTTTTACGAACAATATATATATTACATATCAGCATATACGTATCGCGATAAATAGAGGAAATGCAAATAAAAATAAATGACCATATAATGGGTCTGTTGCGTACTTTTGCTACATCAATATAACTCATTGTGTCTAACGTAAAATTTGGCGAAAAGAACGATGCGCACATGAAAAATTTTCAAAATCCACTCATTAAATCAGAAAATACCTTCCATTTCAAACAACCCGCGCTACACTAGAAAGTACAACACCGACTTATAACTACATGGATGGAACCATATTGTTTATGTAAACATGAACAGAACTTACAAACATTGGAATGTTTCGTTCAGATGCATACATTTCTTATATTATTTTGTAATCTTTGATAAACCGAAAAAACCAGACAGTAAATGCAGCCAATAGTTCATGTATTTAGAAGGGAGTTCCATCATTTTGTAGTTACGATGTTGTTTACTTATGCACGATGGTTCCGTATATGTAGTAGTATATCGGTGCAAATAGTGTCTAGTGTAGCGCGGGCTGTTTGAAATTGAAGTGATTTCCTGAATTAATGAGTGGATTTTGAACATTTCTAATGTGCTCATCATTATTTTCGCCGAATTTTACATAAGAATCAAGGCTCTATATTGTTGTAGCAAATGTATGCAACAGACCCATTGCAAGAAGTTTAAAATTTGATCTATCAAACTCTATGGTCCATTTGAAGTACACTTTGGCAACAACTAAAATGATCAAGTAAAGTTTAGCGCCGCTATAAATACTATACTCAGCTAGACGTGGTTTGATGTATTTTATCCGATCATTGATTCTATTGTGAGACATGTGCACACTCACAGACGCAATGCAGAGTCTAATTTAATAAACCTTTTCATTCGAACAGAAATGGAAACCATTCGAAATTGAGAGTCAATAAAAAGACTTGCAAGGATGCTCCTTCAGTTTATTGAATTACATTTATGATGTACAATTGTACATGTAAGAAAAGAAGAAAGTGATTAGCGTTCATTTAAAAATTGTATATATGTAGTGCGTATAGTCGACTGTCAATAGTTTAGAGAAACTGATTTAAATTACCCGATTGGATGATAATCTAACCTAATATAATCTAGCTTCATCCAGTGAGGAAAGCAAAGAGTAAACAAGAGTCGATATTGAATAGAATGCCTCCGCGGTCATTGGTGGTCAACGCAGTTAAGGGATCGGAAACGCGGGCTAGCCTCGGATTGGCTGAAGCGTGAGACCGGGGGTCCAAACTTTTTTTGGCCTTATGGAAAATTAACACGGGGTTTTCGTTCCGAGCCGCTTATCTCAAAACCTGTGCAAAATTGACGCGTCGCAATGAATCCAAGTCGATTTAGCAGAATTTTTTCATCTTGATAAGTCATAAGTACCAGTAAATTGAAAATACGAAAAGACTGTCTCAGTTGAAAAGTACAAATAATAGTGTGTTTTCATGCTTGGCGTGTGTTGAGTAACTCACTATTATGTGTACTTTTCAACTGAGACAGTCTTCTCTACTTTGCAATAAATAGGTACTTATGGCCTATCAATTTGTTGAAAAAATTCTGCTAAATCGACTCGTTTAAATTGCGAAGCGTCAATTTTGCATATAGGTTTTGAGATAAACGGCCCGGATCAAAAACCCCATATTAATTTCCATAAAGCCAAAAAAAAGTTTGGAACCACGCATTTCTCTCCATTTCCAGCCAATCAGAAGCCGATTCTTATCAGCATTGACCACGCTAGCTCTTAATACAATTGCGACTCTTGTTTACTCTTTGGAGAAAAACGTTGGCAATAGGTAGGCATGTATAATATAGGATCGGGGTTAAAGTGCACCATATTGACACCATCTTCCGAGTAAAGTTTAATTAAAAGTTTGAAATCGTATGAATTCCAAAAATTGGACTTATCAACTTCGTCATTTTTTGGCAATTACTTCGACAAAAAATTTGCAAATATGTATTCGTTTTACTGCTCTGTAAAGAGCCGTTTTTTAAAGTGAGTTGGCCAAGAGTGAGAGAGACAAACTCTTGGCTACAGCTCCGGCTCAGTCACTCATAGATAGCCGTAATTATCATTTCAACGTGAACGAAAATGATCGGTCTGCTTGGGGTGAGTGAGGACCAAAGTTAGTAATCCCACTAAAGTTCTCCTTACAAGGTAGGCAAAAAAAAGCCGGGAGAAAAGATTCCTTATGCGGACCATCCGAAAGCTCTTTAGATAATTCGATTATCCTTTTCCTTTTCTTCGAACTTTCGAGGTCGCAGGGAAAGTATCGGGACTCTCAAATGAAGAGGTCTCAATGAACCCGGAGTTTTAAACTAAGATCTAGACCAAAAAGAGCTCCCGCGAGTGGAGGCGATGAAAGTTTTGAGGGAGAGAAGGAGAGAGGGAGAAAGGGCTCTAGGGAGGGGACGGAGGGGAGAGAAGGACTCTTGCACGATTCAGCCTCAGACGACGCGCATTTTTTTTTTCCCGGAGTCAAGAGTACCAAAGAGCGGAGAGATACCATGCGATACCGGTCATCAAAGATCATTGTCTGGAGAGAAAAGAGAGATAAAGATATAATAGAGAAGGGGTAGGAGGGCGGGGAGGGAGTGGGAGAGAGAGAGAGAGAGAGAGAGAGAGAGAGAGAGAGAGAGAGAGAGAGAGAGAGAGAGAGAGAAAGAGAGAAATAAAGAGAGTTGCCGTGTAGCGAGGTGTCAAGTTCAATGTCGACTCGAGCTCTTTGAGGACTTGAAGACTTGAAGACAGACTTGGAACAGCTGAAGGTTCTTCACAAATATTTGAACTTGAAGAAAGCGCTGATCGCGAGGGACCGAGGCATCAAGACCCGCCCGCAAACGGAGTTGGAACAAAAAGCGCGCGCGAATCGAATTGACTTATGAATGACAGGTGAGGGAAATAAATTAGGAGGAGTGAGTGATTTGCCCTAGTCCGCCTTCGCTTGGCTTTGCTTGACTCTCTTCTTTGTTGACTATGGATGCGACCTGCAGCGGAGCGCTCGAAAATCGGGAGCTATCGATATTGCTTCCTTGAAAACTTAAGGAAAAATCGATCCTTCAGAAACTGAGTTGAATCCAAAGATTACTTATACATACAAATATGGCATTAGCCCGAATTTTGTTAAGTTGACTCCGGCCGTGATACAACCGGGCATGCAGAGGGGATCATAAAGATTACAGAGAAAAGATTACATTTTCCATGTTTTTCTGTTACAAAACTGTTCTGTGTTCCACGTTCCACTGTTCATGTTCCGTGTTTGTTCTAGTTCCGCAAACAAACACAGGAAAAGTGGGAAACGTAATCTTTTCGAACCAGAATTCTGTAATCTTTATGATCCCCTCTGTATGCCCGGTTGTATCACGGCCGGCGTTTTATCCATTTTTCACTTAACACGGGCGAGATGGCTAATGCCATATCTGTATGTATTAGTAATCTTTGGTTGAATCTCCAAATAGTCGATACATTTGCGTACGTTCAGAGAAGGGGGGGGGTGATAATCCATGGCTCGCGTGCCTTAAGAAGCAAATAATTGATAATAAGTTTTACTCTATCAAATTAGAATAAGTCACGAAAATGTTTCCCTGACTTCTTTCGTCTAATGGGTTTGTTGCAAACTTTTGCTACATCGATCAAGAGTGTGTAATCTAATGTAAAATCGCCTGAAATCGAACCAGGGTTTATTTTCTTTCAATTTGAAAAATATCGAAGAGGAACAGGAGCATTATCAGTCGCGCTACACGCGGAACGCGTAGGAAAGAAGCGATGCTGGCAAACTCATTGCACACCATGTGGCTGCCAGCCACCCAGCGCCGACAGATGTAACAAGGGTCTCCTACGATGTAAAACTAAGATTTGTTTTGAACTACATATATTGTCTTGAAACCGTCGTAGGTGGGCTTTTATGGATGACTAGAGAGGGGATTAAGTCCCTCCAAAAATCCGATGAAGTGTCTTGAACATGTTTTTATTTCCGTAATGAGAAATAAGTATATACCTATTACTACACCATACTGATGATATGAATACAAATTTTAAACACGAGCACCCAGTCACACATGTACATGAATTTTAAGTCGTTGAATGGCTAATAACCTCCCCACCTCTCCTAAAAAAAATTGAAATATTTTCGAAGCCCCCAACTTTGACCCACAAAAGCCTCTAAAACTCAACAAAAATATCCCCTTCACAGCTAGTGCCTTCCACTTAATCATATGGCCATTTTCCTTGCGTGAAAACCCGAAGGAAAATTAAACCACAAACACACTTAGTAGAATGAACACACCCAACATATCAAAGGCTTGGACTATGCTGCTACCAGAATTTTGTAATTAATCCATCTGGTTCTGTCTCGAGTGTCCCCCGCCCCCATTTAAATTAACATAGACAAAATACGTATTTCCGTATTTTGTCTATGATGTTTTTTTGGCCATTTAGTTTGTAATTTTTTTATTTAAATTAACTACAAAATTCGCTCATGTTGATTTTAACTCCAGCAACGCCACCGCATCAGTTTTGGAACCTTTCAACACTTCTCCGAAAATTCCTTTCGCTTTTCACTCGCAAATATCCAAAAAACCGCAAGCTCAGCTCCAGACAGAAGAAAGAGAAGATTGCAACCTAAGACAGGGACACTACCTTGCACGGCAAATGACCGCGCATTTAAAACGGTTAATGGTGGCAAAGGGGAACGAGAAATCGCGAGTCGGTTTGCATGCAAAAAGATCATGGATCGTTCGCTAAAGAAGCGCGTGGCATAGACCTACCAGTGTTGCCAAATTTTCCTTTAAATTACCAACTTTTATACATAAAATAAAATGGGAAAAATTGGATTACTATCCGAAAAATGGCAACACTGCCTACCATGGTTGTCGGATTGTTTCAAATCAAATGTCTACTTCACAACAAGCAGTTTTTATTTTTGGACAAAAAACAAATTAAATTAAATTACCAACGTTTACAAAATATTAAAATGGTTTGGTCATTAAATTACGCATTTGCAGCATTTACAAAATCTGTCTTCTTGAATATAGGGTGACATTTTTTCTGAATCTGCGTCTGATCGTTTACTTTTCGATGGATCGATTTTTAAGACTGCGATGTGTACTAGAGTGACTATTTGTAATTGTCGAGCACTGTAAATTATGTCAGAGTGTAGGCGCAGCTTACCGATAATTTTTGGCGATTTGCTCATCGTTCATTTGCTGTAATTAAAAAAAGATGAATTTTTCCTTGGTACTGGTTACTAAAGCAATAGGAAAAATCTGAAATCAGTGGACGATCCAGGAAACATTTTTTGGGATGGAGAGGCACACCGATGACTTTTCAAAATCGAAGCATCTGTCAGTGCCAGGAGTTATGCATTATTGAGCTATTTTCTGTTGAGAAAAGGAAAAATTAGAGGGTTCTAGGAGGGGGGTGAGGACCTACTCCTGGGCCCCTCCCTTGAATCCGCCACTGTTGAAATCTGTAAATTCAAATGATCCCGGTAAAATATGCACTTCCTCCCATTTTTTAGGTGCCTTAAATTATCCGCACATTTTCTCAGTATCTCGTTACTTTAATTTACGGCGAATAACTCTGTACTTTTTACTTGAATTAAATTATGTAAATTGGATATCTCTTTAATATCAGAGGCAATCGTAAGCTTTTATAAGAGGGAGAAATTCCCCGATTTCATTCTTCGATCATTTATTGATATGACGATATGCAAATAAATTACAAATAGTAAAATAAGTAAAAATTGCCTTCAGAAACTGGCTAATTTAATTAGGAGGAAAAATTGCACTGACTAATTATTTTCTTAAAAATTCACCGAGCTATCAACTGTGTAGGTGGCAATTGCACTCATGGATGGCAGAGTGTGTACAAAGTCGCCAGTTTCTCATTCATGGAAGGTACTGTAAAAACAAGCGGATTTAATTTCACCGAGCAACATGGCTCTTTCAATTAAGAAGGGAAATTCGCCTACTTCCTAATAATTACTCTGTTTGGTATATAGAAGGATTTTTTTCTCTTTTTCACCAACATTTGACAACCTCACAAAAGCCGCGACTCTTTACACTGTACACTATCTACATAGGCACCGAGAGATTACCCTTTAACTGTACATTTAATAGCGACACAATAACACGGTGCGTCCCGTCTGTGGCATCCACCGTTGAGGATGTTACAACTCGCTTACTACACTCGCGCTTGTGTGTCTATGTATTTGTGCGTCTGTGTATTTGTGTGTCTGTATATTTGTGCATCTGCGTATCTGTGTATTTGTGTGTCTATGTGTTTGTGACTCAGTGTGAATGAAAGGATAATACCCTATTATTAGATCCGTGTTTATAAAGTCCGAACGAATTTAATGGGCAATCGGGATGGCGCTAATTTCATGACGGTATAAAAGAATTAATAAGCTTCTGTGCAGGGAAAATTAGCTGTGACGAACGAACGCATCTTGACTCATTACATCTCTCTTGCTATCACTATATGAAAGTTCCTCGGATACGCGATGGAAATTATAAGGCAAAGAATTGGATGCTTCGATTTATATAGTCCGAGATTAATCGTTTGAAAGCTTTTGAATTCGGTTCGCTTCTGTTTGCAAGGGTTAGCTGGATCAAGAAGCTTCATAATTAGCCCCAATTTAGTCGACATCTTAAAGTTTTCATGAGTCGCAAATGTATAATCATCGGTCAGCTACTTACAGTAAGCTTTTACCTCTTTACGTAATTCCGTTTGTTTCAGCTATCCATTCAAAATTGAATAAACATTCATATTTTTACTTTTATTATTTTATTTTATTTATTATATTTATTTATTTATTTATTTATTTATTTTATTTTCATTTATTTATTTATTTTATTATTTTATTTTATTTTTATTTTTTATTATTTTATTTTATTTTTTTATTTTTACTTTTTTTCATTCCGCATCTTAACTGTCCCTTCAGCGAACGATATTAGATTACATTTTTTACTAAAATTTGGAAGTTTTGTTTTCACTTTTTAGGTATGAGTTGAATGAGAAAAGTGCCACATATTACCCTTCCCATGGCTAAATAATTAAAAAATCAGAAGTTTTAGTCTGAAAACTGAAGTTCTAAAAGTAGCGGATGTGACAGTTGCATTACAATAAGTGGGAATAAAATTTGGAACTATTAACTTTTTATGGATGACATGGATAAGGATTGTGCAATATCTTGCCCTTCCTAGGGCTGTAAGTAATTGAAAAACCATATTTCAGAGCAATAACCACGACGGTGCAGTTGATAATTTCGAGGCCCCTCCTCTTTAAAAGAGTTAATGAAACTACGTATGTTCGCTCGACTTTAAATCGATATGGACGATCAGGAATAATTTATACATTTCCAGAGTACACGACACACAATTAATCGGTCAACTCAAAGACTAGGTGTACTGCCTATCGCATATCACACCGACTACATTTGCCCGCTCATGCTAGTACGATATAGTAAATGGCAGGCAATATTTCGACTTTTTATAGAGATCATCGGCATTTAACCTTGCATACGCAGTACGCACTATGCGCAGGCGAGGTGTGATGATTTTTCTTTCAACCTGACAACAGAGTTACAAGCGTGATTAATCAAGCACTCGACGTAGGATATTCTTCAACTGTTTAAATGCGAGTAAGAGAATTGCATAGCTCGCCGACTTGAAACTTGAATCAAGTTTCAAGACCATCTTGACTATGCATGGAAACATTCTCCGCCCCGTATTTTTGAGCTGTTACTTTTGTCCGACATATACCTACTTCCCCTGCCTTCGTGTTCCTCAGCTAGAGTGATTGTCTGCCATATTGAGCATCAACCAGGACAATTTGTCATCAACTTACAGCAAAGACTGTATTTTTGAACATTCCATAGAGCAACCCTATAGCTCGATGGACCAATTTCATTGAATTGAAAATCTTTATTCCCGTTCACCAGCCCGTTCCCGTTTGAAAACGTTAACGGGTACAAATAGATGGATTCCACATAGTTTTGAAAGGGGTTGTCCAACATTGAAGGTCATTTTTTTTTTGCTAAAAATAGCTTTAAAATAGGGTTCTGAGCGTCCAAATTGTTCAATGTATATTCGCAAACTCAGAAAATGCGTTTAAAACAAATTTCAAGATGGTCGTTGCATAGCGAGTCTCAATGAGAGAGTTCGATCAAACGCCTTCTGAAATTTGCCTCCTTTATTGCCAGCATTTGCAACAGATTCATTACTTTTATTTACGCCCAAAGTAGCTGGGATTTTTCAGACCCATGGGTCAAGAGGTCATACATGCAATTGCGGTGAAACTCTCTGTATAAAATCGGGAGGTGTATAAGCTCATAAGAAAAATATTACCTGCGGCCAAAAAGGCTTGTCTACAGTTACTTCCAGAGATTTCCCCGGTTATTTATAAAGCAAGATCTATAAACTTTGGATTTTATTCCTTTTTAAAGAGGTTGCTTCATCGCCTATAAGGAATGGGCTGTGAATGGACTGCCTTCATTTTTTTTAGGGCTGATAGAGCTATTTACGGGGAGTCTATAGTTATGGCCTATTTTTAATTTTAGCCTTCTTAGAACCGAGGGCGGGGGGTCAAAGGTAAAACGGTTTTTCGGCCATAAGTTTTGAACGGTTAAAGATAACAAAACTATTTTTTTTTAAGAAAGATCTTTTAAAGACCTAGCTTTTGTTGCGTATGATGTTTCAAAAATATTGAATTTTAGTTGAGTTATTGCATTTTCAAAATTTTGGAAATTCCAAAAAATTAGATTTTTGAAATTTTTTCATATGCGGATCGCACTGAGAAAGACAAAGTCAGTCTCAAAGAAAGTCCTTTCTTTTCTGGTTAAAATGATTTAAACTTCGTTTTCGGGAAATGATTTGTCTTTGAGTTATGAATTTTTAAAGTGTCAAAAATCGCTATTTTTGCGTTCTCAGCGGCAGCGACGAGGCCGGAAAAAATCATTTCTCCGCACGTAGTTGACAAAATTCAATTAAAAATTGGTAACTGGGGATTTACGAGGTCACAGATTTCAATTCTGCCGTCAGATGTGAAAAATGTTGAAAACCAAGATGGCTGCAGAGTATATAGATTCCCCGTGAATAGCTCTATCAGTCCTGAAAAAAATGAAGGCAATCCATTCACAGCCCATTCCTTATGGGCGATGAAACAACCTCTTTGCTGTCAAATTTTACGTTTTTTAACAACTATACCATATCCAGAGAATTTTGAAAAAAAAAAAAAAAAAAAAAAAAAAAAAAAAAAAAAAAAGCAGGGAAAATTCCAACACGCAGGTGTTGGGAAAGCGTGCCACTAAAGTCTGAACAGCTTTAATGCTTTTGCTAGCAATGATAATAATTAGACAGCATTCAACATGGAGCTGATCTCGAGAAAATTGAGTCCAAAGTTGAAGAGCTAGCATTTAAACAAAAAACTTGGAATTACTTACGTTTTGATTTCATTCAACTACCGTGTTGTGTTTTTGCATTTCAACACCGGAAAAGTGGAATTTACTATGTAGGAAAGGTACTTAATTTTTAGCGTTTAAAGTGACTTGGTTCCTTTCTTCTTTTTTTTTTGGCATAATCACGAAAAATGAAACTCTAAGAGAAACCAAACGGCAGAGTTGGTTTACACTGTTGATTATTTTAAAATCCGTTAATCCGGACTTAAGTTCGTTCCCAATTCTATAAAAGGAACCAAGTCGGAGTTGGTTCCTTACGTGACTCGGATTAAGGTTTAACCTAATCAGCCAAAGGAACCAAGTTCTCATTTTATTTCATCATATGAACAATGACATCAATGAGGCTCACCAGCTCACTTTTACCTGGAATTTTGACGGGAAATAGTTGTTATTATAGACGAAGCACTTGTTGCTTCGAGATTCAGTATTGCTAGCTCTATCAATCAATAACTTAATTGTATCAAAAATGTCACTCGGTTCTTTTGTGACAAGTGCTGTCCAATTGAGCTTGTTTGGTGAGAAATTATGAAAAAAATAAATTTAGATCAGATGTATCTATAAGGAGGTGAGTCAAAGGCGTTGTTTTTTTGTGTTTGTTTTTTGTTTTTTGTTTTCAAAACTTTGGAGGGCTCTAGCTCAGAAGAGAAACATTTGCAGCAAATACTCATGTAGGAAAATAAAGTCTTATATATATGTATGTTGACCCCAAAAATACACTCCATAAGTTTGGCACTCAAGTTTTGAAACACCCTGTTCTTGATATTTTGCTCCCCCCCCCGCCCCCTTCACAAACGACAACATCTTGACCATGCACATTTTTAAAATCACAGTTTGACTGTAGAGATATTTTCTCTCCCCCCCCCCCCCCCCTAACGAAAAAGGGGAAAATGGGTCACCTATCTCTGATGTTCGTCGTGCGCGTGCACAGATTGTTCGGATTTACGACTGCCATTTTGGCTTTCTTTATAATGCGTTTTTTGGGTTTATTAGTGGATTTTATGACTATTTGATGCCACCAATGTAATTTTCAGACAATTTTACATCAGAATCAAAACTCTATAGCACTGTAGCAAAAGTTTGCAACAAACCCATTGAAAGCTGAAAAGAGAAAATTATTTGATAAGGCTCGATCTTTTTTACCCACATAAACTATAGACAATAGATATTTCTAAATCCCTCCACCTTTTAAACGGCTTGTTCAGGGATCAAAAATGAGGTTGCGTTCTTTTGAAGTCAAAAAGCGGCATATTCGGAAAAGCCGTGATTCTAAATAATAAACAGTTTTTTTTTTATCTTTTTTTCCGTTTTAGGTGCTGTGAGCACTTATTGCGATTGTCACGATGTAGATATGTAATATGCATAAATGGAACACTTGCAAATTCATGAAAAAATAATCCTTTAATATACAGAACTAACCATTGCAAGTGCCCTTTACACATCAAGCATTCTAGGGGTATAGATTACTAGGTGTGGAGGTTTAAGACGTTTGTGGATTTTAATTCCCCCTCTCTCCATTTATTTTCTTGAAAAGTACCGAAAGTTTACAGTTAAAACTATGCCATTATTCACTATAACGCATTGTCATGTTATTTTTTTTTTCTGTTGCCGTCGGTTGATATCATTTTTCGTGTTGGAAAAGCAAAGTCCCATATGGACCTTTAGTTTCCAAAATTTGAAGAAGCTTCCAGTGAAAAATTTTATACACGTAACGAACTTTTTAGGATAGGTAAATAAGTTATTCCAGAGTCAATTCCATAGCCGCAGCGAGGAAGCTGTCCAGGGGTGGAAGACACGTGACAGCCCCTCTCACTTTTTAGAGCAATTAATGCGAATTTTACCCCTCTGGCTCCCTGTGTTCTGGATTTTAAACACCTATTTTTCAACAAAACGCCAAAAATGTCCTCAACAATCCCTTGATTCCATCGACGCTCATTGAGGGGCTTTCAATTTGCCGATCCCCCAGAATTTCAAATGTTTCGATGCAAAGACCTGTTTAGTGTGACGTCATGAAAAAAATTGGTTCCTAACAAAGGCTCCGTCTCACTCGCTCTCGTGGGTTTTCCCATACGAAACACGGTCCAAATTTTCAAATACAAGTGCTAGTAAACAACACGTACTTTACACCACTTGTGTTTATCACACCGTTGGGTTTCACGTCCCTTAAAAAATTCCCGATTGTTTCAAAACAATGTCCGATTGGATATATATTCCCGCGCTTTATTTCCCATAGAAATAATCGAAATTCCATAGAGACAATCAAAATTCCTGTAGATTCAAGCGCGCTGATTATAGCAACGATAGGTCTTATGATTGAAATAAGGCGAAATACATCTATGGTTCTATTCTTACAGTTTAACAACTACTTTTTTCTCAGTGATAAAATATGAGAACGCTACACAAACTTTCTGAAACATCGCGCATCAATGCACAATCACACTTATACCGAAGAAAGTCCTATGTTTTGACCTTGTCACTCTCACAGTTTCTTAAGAGCACAAAATTCTAGGATATAGGCTCATCAGCACCATCACGGCATGTGTTGTACCTCGAAGAATAGCTTCGATACGAAGAGAAGTTAGAATGATTGAGTGTCATGGCGGTGATACTCCCATAAGAGACCGTGAGTAAGACAAGGACAAAACGTAGAACGTCTTTCGGTATAACTGTGATTGTAAATTCGCTTGTGATCTTTTAGGAATTATGTTACAGTGAAAAGATACTTTAAGGCAAGTGGAATCTAATGGTGCAATAAAATTTGAGAAAACTGTTGGTTAACTAGGATGAATTTGCGTTCGAAAATTTGGATCTGGTAAATCCACGAGAGTGAGCGAGATAGAGCATTTGTTTGGAACCAATTCTGATCGTGACGTCATCACTAAACAGGTCTACTTAAGGATATGAATGAGCCTCTCTCTTTTCTATACCCCTCCCGCTCTTCATCAATACCTCGTCGCTTCTTTTCGATGTACCCTCGTCAAACAGATTTTGACACTTTTACGATGCGCTTAATGCACCGTGAAGAAATCTTGAGACCGGTGGAGCCCAAAGGCGAGGGGCAAAGAGGGTTTCTGTGAAGGATGTTTCCACCCCCCTCCTGCCTTGGATTTTCGACTCATAGGTTGGCACAAATGACTTAGGTTGCTGGACCTGTATGGAATTCTCGTTTGAAGGAATTCGACTTTGACGCTTAATAACTTATTGAAATTAACAGGAATACCAAAACTTTTACAATTTTAAGAAAATAGACGCCGAGACCTCCTCGATTGCAGCAATAAATTAACGATTAATGAAACCAGTTTTAAGAAAATACGTTTTTAATTTTTCAAACCTTCCCGCCAAAGGTTTTGCCATAAGCAAGGCATTGAACCTATATATTAGATATGAAAATGAAAACAAGAAGCGTACCGTATATATACGGCACGCTTAAAACTTTAGAAGTATTGTGATTTGAAATTCAGGACCATGGGCCAGGGGGTCGGGCACCCCTTGGGAACCCACTTCCCAAAAAAAACTCCGAAAGATTGTTGGCAAATTGGACCTAGCGTCGCCGTGAAAGAAATATAATGTTTTTATAAAACAACTTATTTTTTTTTTATATTTTTGTTTTTTTTACCTATGGATCAAACATGCTGCTGATCTACAAGTAAAAGCAGAGGCCAGTTATTTTAGGATACTCCGAAAGAATTGAACCTGAGCTGACTCAGTTGCGCTAGACCTTTGACCTACAACCATTTGCGCTTTTTTCGACGCTTCTGACACAAAACTGTTGTTTATGATCAGTATACTTTGGGCAGAAGAAAAAGAGAGGGAAGACAAGGTGTATGGATAAGAACTTATAATACAGAAAACCAGCGATAAAGATGAAATTCATGGAATTAAATGCGAGTAAGATATGCTCGTAATTTGAGACATACATGCTAATTAAAAGAATCATCACCCTCCAGTGGTCGGAAACACTATAACCGCTCATTTTTGTGTGCGCTGTTGGATTGCCATGGCAACAATGCTGAGGAGAGAGCCAAGTGGCCGCCAGCCACTCTAAGGTATATATTTCGGTAATTAAGGGGCTTCCTCCAAGAATGAATGCATTTTCAGAGGATTTTTGACTCGTTTTAGGCAGTCCTCTGGAACTTCCAGCAGGTTCACAAAATTCAAAGTTTACAAAGAGAATTAGACATATAAAGTGATCTCCAAAATTCGACTTTGTCGTTTTGAAAGTGGGGCCTTTGCTTGCAGTAATTACAAACATTGTCATGAGACTTGAGCCACTGTCTTTAGGTTTTTTATTTTTAACTTATTTACTATATTTTATGAGTTTAGTGGATTTTGAACGGTTTTTTGTGATGCAACCCTGGTTTTTTTGGATGTTTTACATCAGAATTGACCCTTAAATCGCTTGTATCAGTAGTGTGCAAATTTTCAGAGCTGCCCCATTTTACGTTTTACTCAATATGAACCGTACATTACTGTAGCAATAACATGAAATAGACCCAATGGCAACAGTGTTGCAATGTTTCTTGTTAGTCGTTGATTCGCTCATTGTAAATTGTATATCCTACAGGTACCATTTCGAGGAAAAGGTAGTATTTAAAAGTAAAACGGGAGAATGAATTCGGCGTTGACCCGCGATGACGACCGAAAAGTAGGCGGTGAGTATTTCGATAAAAATCGTGACTTCATCGTGTACCACTTGCCACTAATTGTTGGATGAAGAGCTTTAGCTCCCTCTACTACTCTCCGCGCGCCACCACTAGATGGCTCCACCCACACACCGCGATCCCTCCCTCCTTGCTTACGGGAGCAATCTCTGAATCTATGGCAAGTACTTGAACTTCACCGTTTAAGAAATGCTTAAGCTTTGTTGTCAGATTAGGAGGAAAAAACTGCGCCACTATGCGCACTGACAAAAAAAAAAAAAAAATAAAAAAAATAAAAAATAAAAATAAAAAAAAAAAAAAATACCCCATAAATGTTATTACTTTACACTACTTTACATAATTGCATGTATCGATAAAACACCTGTCAGCTTAACCCTTTAAATACCAGTTTCGTTCACATAGGGTAGGTAGTTAGCTGTTCGCACTCGAGGGAGTTGGAATTGCCTATACAACGAATTGAAGGCGCCAGACGACATCTAATATTGTTTAAACTCCATTGAGAATAATTGTGTTTATTTGGAATCATGATACTGAAACAATGTGAAATAGACTAGAGGAAAAAGACGAGTATACTCGGGCTTGGTCCATAAGAAGTTAACTATTTGAAATAATTGAATTGTCTGCCTGCAGTGTCCATTACACTATTTCAAATGCCAAAACTAACAGCTGATTGGTTTTGCTCATAATTTTGAACATGTAAATAATTAAGCTCATTATTATTTTTGTTTTCACGGAAGGCAGCTGTGATAAACGGGAAGAAAGTGCATTTTTCACCGTTGAATTTCCGGTAGTTAAAGACTAAATAATATTCCATGATTCGTACTTTTTCTAAAGAATTTGCATTTGAATCATTTTATAGGATTTACCTGGCAGTCACGTCTTATGGGCCCCACCTTATTGCAGAGACCAACCCATTTTACAAACGCATTGATTCGAGATTAAAATAAAGTAATCAAATAATAATAATCAATAATACTAAATTGGAATAAAGGCATTGCCACTTTGTCAATGCCTGTCAAATATACGGAAAGAAAGCCTCTTCAACAAGACACCAATTTTGGAATCAGTTCCCTGCTCTTGAAATTCGGCAACTCTGAATCCGACGACGAAACATAATTACAACCCGCGCATCACAGAATATCGTTACAACTTAACCTCAAAATCATGCTCTGCCTCAACTACTCCCTTCCCACTAATTCAATGACTTTTTGGAACCACTAAACGTTGCCAGCCGAATTGGTTCAAACCTCATTCTTAAGCCGGTGGACAGGATAAAACCACGCCAAACAATGCACAAGTTTCAAGCACACAAAGAGCACTGATAGAAGTGACATTTATGAGAGAGTCTCTAATGCTAGACTAGTTAAATAAAATGTTGTTGCGTTTAAATTGAAAATCTGTAATCCTGAAAATGGCCTTTTGGAAAGCTATATTGTGAGTCGCTCTGATTAAACCATTTTTTATGAGTGAATTGAAGCGTTACTATACGTTTTACCTCCAAATTTTAATGTAACTTTCTTTAATAATTAAACCAATCTCGTAAGGTATCATTGAATTTTAAGTATCGAGACAAAGAGTTTTTCAGTTATTTACTTTTGTATTTATGCTAATTATTTGTTTTGTTTTGGTGTACAGTCAAAAATCGATAAAAAAGTAATGATATGGAAAATTAGCCCATAGAGATTAAATGGGTCTGTTGCACACTTTGGCTAGGAGTTCCAGGTGTGATTACAACTTCAATCATCATCCTCAGAACTCTTGTGTGTTATTGTTTCATTTTGATAATTTTTCTACACAAACATTAGTTTCTGTACCTTTCACAACCTATTGTGAGGAATTGAGGATATTGAGACGTAAGAATTCGAACAAACGCCACCAGTGTTTACTGTTTATATTTGTTTATGAAGTCAGCTGTGATGACAATTTACCATGCTTTTTTGAATGTTCCGCGCTAATCCCGCGAAATATCGTGCACTTGGTGGAAAGATACAAGGGTGAATAGTGTCTAGTGTTTTTCGCAATTTGTGAGTCTATTAATGAATTTTGGTGTTTTCTGATGCTGCCATTCTCATTTTTACGACTTTTCACTTATGAATTGATACTATAAACCGCTCTAGCCGAAGTGTGCAACGGACCCATTAACTGAATTTAATACTTATTATTTTAATAAAAACTATTAGACAAAGATAGGGTAACAAGTCAAATTCCAACCAAGAAGGCATGAAGTCCTTTGTAAAGAAGATTTTCCTATTCTGCAGCTCAAATTAGAGAATGCATAAAATTATGTTAATTACTTTTAATTATCCAAGGCAGGATTTTCGAGCTATTTTCACAAATCACAGGGGTTATAGTTTGCTTGGTTACCTCTGCAATTAGCATCACTTCGTTTCAAAAGTAAGTTGTTGTAAGTCGTAGGTTGTTATCGTTCCAAACGGGGTCACAGACTCTAGTTCTATTTTTTTATAGGAATAAAAAGGTGATTGCATCAATTCCCCTCCCATCTCATGATTCATGTTTCATCTTGAGACGTTTTGACTTTTCTTCTCAAGGTATATGGTGAAGGTTTTCCATCAAGTTTGAACAAATGTCGTGCAGTGAAATTGATTTGATGTATCACGCAAAAAGTCATAAGGTCTTGCAAGCAAATAGGTCATACCGTTGCAAACACATTATTTAAAAATTCCGGAGGTCAAATTTCCTCCCAAATATACAATTCTTATTTAAAGCGCAAACATCTATAATTGGATCGTACAAATCTAAAAATTATTTCAAGGCCAAGTTCAAGACATCTATCCTGAGAAAATTTCATGATAGATTTTCTCGAGGGGTACTAGCTACTGTCAATTTTTCTTGTGTCAGAAAACGTTGTATTGTGTCAATGTTGCCTTGTGTCAGGTTGTCTTGTGTCAAATGATCTTGTGTCAAATTGTTTCTAGTCAACGTTGTCTTGTGTCACATTGTCTTGTGTCAATTGTTTTTCTGTCAAATCGTTTAAAGTCAATGTTATCTTGTGTCACGTCGTCTTGTGTCAGATTGGCTTATGTCAGTTCGTTAATTGTCAATGTTGTTTTGTGTCACGTCGTCTTGTGGCAAAGTTTTGACTGTCAACGTTGTTTTGTGTCAATTTGTTCTGTGTCAATTGTTTAAGTGTCAATGTCGTCTTCTGCCACGTTGTCTTATGTCAGTGGTTTTACTGTCAAATCTTTTACTGTCAATATTGTCTTGTGTCACGTCGTTTTGTGTCAAATGGTCTTGTGCCAATTGATTCCGTGTCAATATCGTCTTATGTCACGTCCGCTTGTGTCACATCGTTATATGTCAGAAATTTTAGGGTCAATGTCGTCTTGTGTCACGTTGCCTTTTGTCAAATCATCATGTGTCAACTTGTTTAGTGTAAACGTTGTCCTCTGTCTCATCTTCTTGTGTCAATCCATTTATTGTCAACTTGTTTTGTGTCAAACGTTGCCATAATATGCATTTTGAATTTTTATACTTTAAAAGTTGGTAATCCTATCATCGATTTGCCTCGATAAAATCCCCCCTCCCCACGGAGCTGTTTCTTCGCTACGCTCTCTTGCTGCGCCAGTGTTTTCATCGAGTCTTATGACGCGTCACTTTTCGGACTTCATGATAGATCAGGACGAAAGATATGAGGATCAGGCTCCTGTTTTTCTTAGTCATAGAGATTAAGAAGGGAAGAAAAGGAGCAGTGTGCGGAAACATATTTGCGAAGCAAGGAAGATACACTCATACGTTCTGCAACAGTTAAACGAGAGTACAAAGAAATAGACTGCGCGATGACTCACGACTGATGTGAGAGGAATTGTCCCTCGCAGCGCGCCCGTTCAAAACTCCCGCGCGAGAAATAAGGCTGGCTCACACGAGCTGACTCCCTCTGCAGACTCATCTCGCCGCGCCCGCGCCAGCCGCTCTTCGGAGTCAGCGTAAAGTTTGCTCTTTATGATCTAAAATTTTGTTCGAATTTGATCTCTCTGTGTCTTTTGGACGCAGCAATGCTTTCTAAGTCTCTCTAATTCTCCTTTTTATAGCTCCTTCTTTTCAAATCAAAAAAGAAAAATGGAAAGAAGAAGCTTTCTTCGTGAGACTGAGATATTGTCGCTATAAGTCAAGGCGTAATGTATTTCCACCTCAACCGTTATCATTAACTGATCGGAATCGAAAATCGAAAAATACCCATGCGCATTCGGATGGGCTCACTTTGTAAATTTGAATCACTAAGGGAGGAAATGAACTCAGTTTTTTTTTTGTATCCCTCCTTTTGCGGGTACACTCTTATATTCATTATAGGGAAGTATAGTACTGGGTGTCCTAGACCTATCGTACCGGGCCTTTTTCTCGGCCGCTATTCGACATAGAAAACTGAAAATTAGTAAACGAATGTATTTTGACGGGACAAATTCAAATTTTGGGGTTTCAAAGCCTCCCGACTATTTTTTAAGGAAGTTTTTGAGGGGATCGACCTCTTTTCGCAATTGGGGATCCCCGCTTTAAAAACGGAAAAAGTTCAAATATTGAGTCAGATTGGTAATCATAATCCTGTATAACAAGATGACATTTGGTTTGTCAACTGAAAATCATTTTCGGGCCCCCAACTCCCCCTCAGAATAGCTTCCAAGCATAAAAAAACCACTTTGTGCAAAACTGATCGTAAAATCTACGGAAAAATTCTAAAACAGGCGTATTTTGGGTCAAAAAGCTCACATTTGACAAATAGACGCTGGGGGGGGGCGTGTCATCGCAATTTGGACCTCTGATAGACCAAGATAAGATTTCATAGATTTGACGCAGCCGGCGAAAACCGATTAAAGATGAGTAAGCATCTTAATGGGGCAGTTGCAAGGGTCTGAAATTTTGTGTTTTTTATAAAGGAAATGGTAGTTTTTGATGAGCTGAAAACAATGGTGCCTTTGGTTTTTTCCTAAGTATCCCGGTTTTGGAGATACACACGTGTAAAATTGTAAAACATCGTGTGTGTAGTGACGTCACTACGTGGAATCCCTATTTGAAATAATGTATTTTGGGCCAAAATCTCATCTTCGGAGCAATGGGACTTAATAAGAAACCAAAGGCATCTTTGTCCTCAGCTCATATTAAGGACTTTCATTTTCTTGATAAAAAACACAACATTTCAGACCCTTGCAACTGCCCCATTGGTCCCACCAGACGTCTAACTCGGTATCCAGAGAGGTCGAGAGGAGAAGTACGGGGGGGCGAAAGTAGGTCCTGCCCCCCAGAAATATCGGATGAAGTAAAAACTGTCGTAAAAACTCCGAAAAAAATGCTAGATAGCGGTTTACGAGGTAACAGCTCGAATGTCATGGTCTCATGACTCTCCTATACTCTTCGTCACTCTTAAAGGAGGAGAATGGGGCCCCGGGGGTACCACGACAAAAAATTCTACCGCCCCATTTCTTGGTTTATCTTTTGCTATAGCATGACATTTTTTGCCGTGGCACCCCACCTTTTAGAGTAACGCAGCTAGGGCTCCAGGGAGTTCTGGGTTCTTCAAATTCGCTCTTACTGACCCCGCAAACCGCTATATTTTCGGCGATTTTTCGCCAATTTTTACCTCATCCGATGTTTCTGGGGAGCAGGATCTACTTTGGACACCCCTCCGGCCTCCCCCTTACATCTCCTCTCGCTCTCTTTGGAGCCCAAGTTAGACGTCTGGTGGGACCAATGAAGATGCTTACTCATACTCAATTCGTTTTCGCCGGCTGTGTCAAATATATGAAGTCTTATCTTGGTCTATCAGAGGCCCAAATTGCGATGACACGTTCGTCGTCCTCCCAATCGACCCCGTTATCACTCTCAGAGTGACATGGGGCTCCTGCAATCATCAAATTTGAGTTGTTTGACCTACAGTACGCCTGTTCCAGAATTTTCCCGGAGATTTTACGATCCTTTTTGCACAAACTTGGTTATTTATGCTTGGGGACTATTTTGAGGGGGAGTTGGGGGCCCAAAAATGATTTTCAGTTGACGAAACAAATGATATTTTGTGCTTTAAGATTAGGAGGAGGTCTTTGAATTAATTTTTAAACTTTTTTCGCCGCTGAAAGGGGGTCCTTCATTGCCTCCAGTAATCTATGTGGATCCCCAGTCCCCACTCTGAGAACCTTCCTCATGTCAGCATAAAGAAAGTGAAAAACTTGAAATGGTATTCTCCCATTTGTTAGTATCACACGCCGCCATCACTCTCGAGCAATTTATAAGCATTCAATGAGTTATGGAGTGAATTACGTGAGCTTTAGTGTTATCATCGTTATTTTCACCGGGTTTTCCCTTTAAATCGTTCATTAGATCGCTTACAGCAAAACTGTGCGACAGCCCATGGGCGCGGGGACTCGTTCAATCTGGCAACCGTGCTCTTTTGTCACTTAAATCTATGTAAAATTATCGAGACCAGGTGAAGTACAGCGCCTCACCAAAGAATCGAGTATTTTACAAAGTTTCAAATGGAGAAAATCCATTGTTGCCACATTGCACGAGCCTTGAGTTGCAAAGCCACCTGCCTGCGCCATTTTGGTTATCCGGCTGCATCTTCAAAAGTTTTGGGTATTTTTTACATTTCTAAACAGAATTAGGAGGCATTAATTAAGCCCAAAACGCCTAGACTATTGCCGATAGCACTGAAATGTAATTAAAAAAGTTCACACAGCCAGCCTGAAGTTAGCTTGGTATTCGATTTTTCACCGATTACGCGGAAAGTTCAGGGCCGGCGAACTTTCGGAAAAAAGGACTAAAAAGCACCAATTGAGCACTAATTATTGGTTTAAGTCCCATAATTAGTGCTTTTCATGACCAAGCCAACTTCATGGAACTCATAGTGGCCTTGCGCGCGGTGGCTGACTTTTTTTTTTCGGAGCTCAACAGAAATTAACATATAGGGAGCATGAAGGAGCACCATCCAACAAGGACCATACGTTGACTGGTGCAATTTCGATGCTTCGGATTCGCTAGGCAAAATTCTAAACGACGTTTCTCATCTGTCAACGTACGGTCCATGTAATCGGTGTTATGTTGAGACCCCGAAAAAAAAAGTTTCCGTTACCGTTACCGTTTTTAGTTTTCGATATATCGAAAGGCGAAGTTGGGTCTTCACCCATTGTCAAATGTCGATGTATCGAAAACTAAAAACGGTATCGACCTGCGGTTTGCGCCAAAATGCTCAGTTTAATGCGCTCTTTTGAGTAATGTATCACTTGATAGGGGTCGTGCCTCGGAATTTCTGAGATGGACCCCTTGAGGGGCAATTTTTTTGACAACTGTTGGGGGGCTCTAAAACCAAACTTTGACCAAATTTATGGCAAAACCGTATTTTTTTCTGAAAAGTACTTATTTTTTAAAGTATTTTAGACCCCTAGTTTTTTAAATTCCGACTTTTTAAATGGTAGTTCTGATTTTTTGAAAATGGGTGAAAGTCGAACTTTGACTTTCGATATATCGAAAAGGAAAAACGATATCGACCTTTGGTTTGCGCCAAAAGTCTTGGAATTTTACGCCCTTTTAAACGATGTATCACAAGATAGGGGTTGCTATTTGAAATTTTTGAGATAGCCCCCCTGGGGGGCCCCCTAGGGGGGGTGGGGGATTTTGACCCCCAAAAAAATAAAGTTCAACTAAAATTATGAAGAATGGTCCAAACCGCAATAATTTATCTCAACTCGTTCAAAAGTTAGACAAGGGGGGATACATCTGTTACACCCTGTATTAGCACTACACATGGCAATGTTTGACGCAAGACACCTTGAAGGAGTCAACTTTGACGGTTAAAAATTTGACATTAAAAGATTTGACACAAGACGACGCGACTTAAGAAAGCAATGATGATTAACTAATTGACAATTAAAAAATTGACACAAGACGACGTGACACTAGACAACATTGGCAATAAACGAACTGACAAATAACAATTTGACATAAGACGACGTGACACAAGACAACATTGACTTTAAAAGAGTTGACAGAAAAACAATTGACAAAAGAAAATGTGACACAAGACGACATTGACTAGAAACAATTTGACACAAGATCGTTTGACACAAGACAACGTGACACAAGTCCACATTGTCACAAGATAACTTGACACAAGTCGACGTTGTATTTTAACGATTTGACAATGCAAGACCTGACACAAGACAACGTGACACAAGATAACATTGACACTAAAAGATTTGACAGTAAACAATTTGACACAAGACGACGTGACCTGAGAAAATATTGACACTAAAGCAATTGACACAAGACCAATTGACACAAGACAACGTGACATAAGACAACATTGACTGTTAAAAATTTGACAGTAAACCAACTGACACTAAACAACGATTTTTGACAAAAGAAAAATTGACAGTAGCTAGTACCCCTCATTTTCTCATTTCTTACAAAACAACAAACAAACTTTGAAACGTTACATTTTTTTTTTTTTTTTTTCAAATTTAAAAGTTGCTTCAAAACACTTCATTTGTTCATCTAGCGCTTGCCACTTCTCATTAATTATAAAATGTTTAAAATGAGGAAAATCTCAAGGAATTCTCAATGCAAGGCCATCTCAATGAGTGATTTTTTTCGTTGAGTCTCTGAAATGCACCCCTAAAACTATTCAATTTGGCTTTCAGAAATATAGGTATATGTCATTTGTCCATGTAGTTTTTTACCCAAATAAAGCTTTTGTAGATCGACTTTCTCTCACGGAGTCTTCCATTTTGAGCTGCTCACCTTAAAGGTTGCGACGCATGAAACAGTGACGGCTCGTGCAATGTGGGAACACTGAACACTGTCTTCTCTCCATTTAATCATACGTAAAGAAATCGATCTTCAGTAGAGGAGGAGCAATTGTACCTCCAGTATATTGATACTTTTGTGTAATTTCAAATGGCGAATAAGCATGGTTGTCAAATTGCCGCTACTGGCATTAAGGAAAAATGGGTCAAACCTGCAGATGATGCGAAGTAGTAAATAAAAAATAATTAGAACCTGTTGTTTCGAAAATGACTGGTGTTGTAATTACTTCCTTGTTTAACCCAAGACTTACCCGACTACTTAACTCGACTCATTGAAATCAGTGGCGTCGCGTGCAATTTGGCAACAATGTATTCTATCCATTTAAACTCATGTAAAAGATCGAATTCAGGGGGTGCATAGTGCACACGGAAAATTCGAAATATTTAATGAGTTTAAATGGAGCAGTTGCATTGTTGCCAGATGGCACGCGACGCCAGTGATTGAAATACAGTCAATAGCCATGTCTATCTAGTTTGATAAATGCATACGTAATCGTCCCGGTTTATAGCCTCACATTAGTTGGAAATTTACGATGAAAAGATTAAAAACAAAAAAAAACAAAAAAAACAAAAAACCCACATCCCACACCCTTCGTAAATGCCATTTTGAGTACATTTTCTTTGACCTGTGACGTGCGGTACCAGAGCTGCCGTTTTGAGGTTGATTAATGACATTTTTTTTTTCAATCCAGCGATGATTCTACCGGTTGCGAACAGATTACACCACTCAGTTCAGTGCATGACTGTAATGCATGATAGCACTTGAATCTGTAATCTTTTCTCAACCGGTGGAGTCGTCGGTGACTTTAAAAAAGCTTGCGGGTATTTTAAAAAATAAACGGTGATTGCACCGATTGAGAAAAGATTACAAATCAGAGTATTTTCGTTCAGTGCAGTCTTACACTGAACTGAACTGTGTAATCTGTTCTCAACTGGTGGTATCATCGGTGAATTGAAAAATTCCATTAATTAAACGCAAAAAGTCAGCTCTGTGCGGTACCAGCAAGCGTGGCACAGGCGCCTTAAGGTTTTTTCAGTTATTTAAAACCACCCGTACAAACCTACTCACTTTCAATAATTTCTCTGTCATTCAATAATTTCTACGTCATTCAATAATTTCTACGGTAAGAAATTAGAACATGACGGTTTTTCCTAAATTATAAGAGTCTGTGGAGAAAGGTTTTTTTTCCGATAGGAGTCTCAGAATACTCATATTTGCAATACGTATCGCCTGCCTTAATTTAATTCCCGCTCACGTCACTCGAAAGCTGCCGTTTTGCGTGTAGTTAATGGTATTTTTCAATTCACCGATGATTCCACCGGCTGAGAAAAGATTACATAGTCTAGTTCAGTGTATGACTGTACTGCGCGAAAATACTCTGATCTGTAATCTTTTCTCAATCAGTAAAATAGCCGATAAATTATTAAAATATCCGCAAGTTTTTTAAAGTCATCAACGACTTCACCGGTTAAATAGACTAGGATTACATTTGCGAGTATTTTCGTGAATTACAGTCATACACTGAGCTGAGCTGTGTAATCTTTTCCCAACCGGTGGAATCATCGGTGAATTGAAAAATAGGATATTTATACGCAAAACGGCAGCTCTGCTCCACCGCATTCATTGCAGTAGTGGTTTTTGAACCATTAATCGTACTTTTTTCACCCATTAAACCGACACTAAAGAGCGATAGTTGGAAACCTATAGAATTAGAAATCGACAAACATCGATTCTTTTCATCCGTCTCTATGAAAGAGATCGATATATTGCAAATCCGTGAGCTGCAGAAAAGGTAAATATAAAAAAATTACTGCAAAATCTGGCAACGTGATCTATAATCCACCCGTCAGTCAACGTCAGCAGTTCGTCTTCTTTAATGTGCACTTAAAGACGCATCAGTGCCTTTTATTTATGATTTTGTTTTTAAAATGAAAAAGCGGGAATTTTAAAAGGTTGAATCTTGATTAAAAGATTAGCGGCATGGTGCCCTTAATGAGCGCAGTTCCGCGAGGGATGGACCTGAACCTCTCACCAGCGTAACGCATAACTTGCTATTCTTGACGCTGACATCAGTGCCTTGCAAAAATAAGAAACCTATAAAATGTTAGGTCTGGTAGTGAACGGAAATCCCGATACAATATTAATAGCCATTTATAGTTAAGAGCATACTCCATGTAATCTTGGCCCTTACACTCCTTGTACTGACTCAATTGCAGTTGCGACCCGAGGGCAACAGCTAACACGTTACGTTTCATACTCCTGGCATGGGAGGTTAGGAATGTTGTCGTCAAGGAAGATTACACCGGTCAAGTGCATATGGAGGGTGAGGAGGAGGAGGTTAGGGAAAAGGGGGGGGGGGGGTAAGGAGGATGGTTTTGATGAAGGGGATATCCGGTATGCTTTGTACACTAGAGAGCTCAAAACGGGGGATCCACTCGTTTTAGTGCAAGAGAGGTAAATCTTATTTAGGGGATTTTTGGGTAACATCCATTTTCCGTTTTTCAACTCGGTTTTTTTCTTCATTCGAATGATCTTTTTTTTTTTGTCCGAATCCCAATTCGAAAAAAGTATTACATTACCCAAAAAGTTTGTCAAAATTCCCAAAAACCCATAATGCTTTTAACAAAGCGAGGTTTGGAATAAAATTTCCTGAAATACTGTTATATTCAATTCATGATTACTTATTTTTTATGTTCAGTGTAGTCTCTTAATTTAAAGTCATATTTGCACTCAATTGGCGGAGCTACGCATAGTTGTCAATATGATGACCCCTGTCTAATTTTTCACTCTTTTCATAGTAATATACAGAAGATAACTTCAAATCAAGCAGGAATCTTCCACAGTGCCATGCGTAGCTCCACCATAAACAGTGAAGTCATTTTGTGAGTCCGTGGAGTAAATTCCATAATTGTTTAATATGCTCGACGTAAATTTTGTGAATTTCGTCGACTTGAAAAATTCAAATTATTTTTTTCATATATTTATTTACTCAAGTATCCTTATTTTTGCTCAATGGAACCTATAATGGACTTTAAAACGGTTTTAATGGTTGCACTATCGACGAATTAAAGATTGTCGCGAGATTTTCACACAATTTCAGTTATGGGTGTGAGTGTGGGACTGATCTGCAACGGCTTTCCCGCCCCACCCGCTATGGCGTCTCACGTGCAACGTGTGAGGAGTATGAAGAGTGGCCTGACCAGAACTTTCAAGGCAAAACTTAGCTCGTGAAAATATCGCGACAATCTTTGATTCCTCGATAGTACATGGAGACTCCACGAGGAAAATATTTTAGTTCTTTGGTAATAAATTGTGTAAACGAATAGTTTCAAAGTTTTGCTGGATTATACTCAAGAATTAACTATTCAATCAATTATAGAAAAAAGTAGCTAGAGCTCTTTCCTCAGAATGATCTTTTGTCGTGGAATTAGAGAGTCAAAACGTTTCTTCCTTTAGCCTGGGAGATTAGGCCAGCTGCAAAACTCCACTTGGACCAATAACGAACTACGAATGACATGCCACACTCACAGTTTCGATTGTCGGTTGTCGGACCGATCATTGTACACCATCCGACTGCTGACTACCTGACACCGATTCCAACCCCTCACCTACATATCAATGACACGCGGAGGACCCATCATAAAACATAATGCGCCGAGTCCGCGCGCGCAGCGCATGAGACTCGATCAAGCGCAGGCCCTAACGATTCATGAATTGCTCCTCCATCTCTATTGTTTTCATCAACGGAACAAAAAAAAAAAAAAAAAGTATGAAATGTGTGTCCGGCTTTACGGTCAGATGCGGTGTCTTCCTTGTATAAGTGTCTGAATGACAGACCGACTGTCTAAACGATCCTTCTCACACTTGTGAGACGATCGAGGAAGAGAAAGAGGAGGGGGAGATGGTGAGGAGAGAGTGAGAGAGAGAAAAAGATGAGATAAATGCGTATTGCATATACTTTTTACTTAACTATATTACTTTTTTTCTTTTATTCGAGTATTTGTTTATTATCTTAATATCATTATTATTATTACTACCATTATCCCTCTCTCTTTCATACTCATCAAACATGTTTTCTGTTTTTGGTCATACATATTTTCTGTTTATTATTTACTGGTAACGTGACAGTGGGTCAGTTGCAAACTTTTGCTACAACGATTAAGAGTGTATAACCTAATGTAAAATCACCAGAAAAGTAATAATAAACTCACAAGAGGCGTTTCATGAAATCCAAGATGGCGGAGAAATATCGAGCAATTTGTATGCATGCACCACGAACATCCAAGGATGGCCAACTTTGACAACCTCACTGGAGGTAGAGGTTATGTGTTTGTTTACGTTGTGATTGGTTGTGATCGATATTATGTGAGGTTGGCTATCCTTGGATGTTCGTGGAGCATGCATATAAATTGCTCGATATATCTCCGCCATTTTGAATTTCATTAAATGCCTTTTGTGAGTTTATTATAGCATTTTATGCCTTTATGATGCCACCAATGGTCTTTTCAGGCGATTTTACATTAGATTAATCTCTCTTAATCGTTGTATCAAAAGTTTGCAACAGACCCACTAATTCAACGATCTAGTACATATGTTGTACCTATACTTATAAAAAATTATACGCTTTTAAAGTCCAATTTTAAAAACGTGACTCTAATCTGTTCTAGATAAGAAGAAACTTGACGATTCAGGTAGAAAGGCACTATTTTGCATCGCCGAACCTTCGAATGCTACCATTTGCGCTCACGAGGGCTTTGTCAGACTCGAGGCTCCTCCGGGACGAGGCATTACAAGTCAAATTAGAAACGGTTACAGACACGACAAAATATATGAAATTTTGGTCCAAAGGGTCGGTTAGTCGACAAACTTAGTCGAAGTTGACTCCTCACCACTCTTTGGAGATTCATTTTTCAAAGAATTTATTTATGGGTGTAATATGATTGGATTCTTGAAAAAATAAATCTCCGACGGTGGTGAGAGGTCAATTTCGACAAATTTTGTCGACTAACGATCCTTTGGACCAAAATTTCATCCATTAAGTGTATATCTGTAACCGTTTCTAATTTGATTTTTGTGCAGATAAAATTCATAGTCAGGCGATTCTCGGTATTGTCTTATCCCAGTGGAAGTTCGCGAGTCGGACAAAGCCCTCGTGAGCGCAATTGCTTGCATTCAAAGGTTCGGCGTGCGTCGGAAAATAGTGCATTTCTACATGAATCTTCAAGTTTTTTCTTATGTATGAACAGAGGATAGTTGTGCTATTCTTAAAGTCAGAGTCTTATTTCAGATAGGCTACGAATCACATCAAAAGTTGTCAATTATTTGATGTGATGTACTTTTAAACTTTTACGATCAAGTGCGATCAGAGAGATTGCAGTGGCGGCTAGAGCAATTTGGCAACAATATTTTACCACAGAATAATACAACCAGAACGGAAACTCTATCGGATTTTGAAGCAAATTCATTTCGCGTCCGTCATGTTGGGATGTAGGATGTTTACATCTGGATTCGCGCGCGAAAAAAAAAAAAAATATAAGACATGATCCGCGAAATTGTTATTCTGAAATGCCATTAGAATAAAAGTGAGGCAGGAAACTTAAAATTTCTTTCCAAAATTTACAGAAATAAATTAGTTTCAACACAATTCACACTCGTCCGCCATGTTGGGATATAGGACCACAGCGTTGCCTATTGGTGCCGTTAAATTCCAAACTTGCTTCCATTGGCTCTTATGGGAGTTTCCGTTCTGATTGTATTATTCTGTGGTCTTACCTCCATTTGATTCTCCGTAAAACAATCGATTCGACAGTGAATCGCTGCTTCACCAAAATTCGATTGTTGTACATTGATTCAAATGGAGGGCAAACATTGTTGCCGAATCGCACGAATCGCTATACTGAGAGATTGAAGGAAAAATTCGTAGATCCGCAACCGAATGGAACCAGTTACAAAGTTTCGTTTTCTTAGCTTTAATCATCCAAATGTTTGCGTGTTAGGACAGTAGACGGTAAAAAGAATCGAATAACAAATAAAAAAAACCGTGTAACTTGTGTTATTTCGAAAAATATTTGGATGACTTCGACAGAGAAAATTAAACGAGGGAAAGCAATGGCGAGTGCTAAAAGGGGGGTAATGAAGCGATCCGGATTTTCGGATACAATGAATAATACATGAAGTAACCGTGAAATAACTTCGCTCGTAGAAGAAGACGAGAGGGAGAGGAAGGAGATCATTGCCGAAAAAATGATCTCGAAATCGTAAACAATATCGACAGCTGTAAAACACAACCAGGAAAAAAAGAAAAGAAAAAGAAAAGAAATGAAAATTGAACGAAGAAAGAAAGAGTGTCGAGTATTCGCAGTCGTCGCGAGACGATCGAATCATCGGATGCCTTCAGAAATGTGAGCAGGGTTGCCAAATATATGACGATCAAAAGGTTGCCAATATCCTATACGAACATTTTTTTATATTCGAAGCACAGAATAAGACTCACTGTGTTACTAAAGAGTGTTTTTTTAAAACTAAAAATACCATCAATTGGCGTCCAGGGAAGTTTGGTTCTGAACTCAGGTTCAATGTGATTTCAATGTGAACGAAAGTTTGCTAATATCCTACGATAAATGTTCATCCGAGGCAAAGAATGAAACTCTCTGTGTTACTATAGAGTTGCGTCCAGAGAATGGTTTTGAACATACTCAGTTTCAATGTGATTTCAATGTGAACGGAAGGTTGCCAATATCCTATGATATGGTGTCACCAGGTGACACGGTACCGTTAGTCGGCTGTTAATCACTCCTCTGGTCGCTAGTTAGGTACTCCGTGAATATTCCTTCCCAGCATGAAACGGTGACGAAATTAAGATGGGAATAATTATCCATTCTCAGTATGCCCATATGCCCAACATCGCCATTACAATAGGGCGTTTAAAATTTTTTTATAAGTTTAGGGTTGGATTTCGTAAGTTTTTATTAATATCATCGTTATTTTTGGAGGTTTGGTCTGTAACATTCGACCTTTCAAGTGCGTGTAGCAAGACTGTGCATCAGCCCAATGGGGCTCTTGCAAACTTTTGCTGTGAGCAAGTGAATAATTCATTATTATGTAAAAACCAACGAAAATCACACTATAAAAGTCTAAAATTCAGTAATAAACTCAGATAACTGACGAAACGGCAAGATCATAATGGCTGTTCAACGCAGGTATCAAGGGAGATTCCCGTCTAATTTGTTACTTTCTCTGCGGAAACACAGAGATATGTCTCAAATTAGATGGCCCATGATACCTGCGTCTCTCCGCCATTAAGCCCGATTTCGAGTGAATTTCATGATTTTTGAGTGTACTGATCGTCGTTTTTCAGGTTTTTATGCAAGAATCAACTATTCAATTCCCTGTAGAAAAAGTTTGCAAGAGCCCCATTATGATCATCTAAGTATAATCTATTTAAATATTTTAGATGATTAACTGAAGAATCAACAACCTAAAACAAAATATATAGAAACAATTTCGTAGACTGCATAGAGTTTGATCTAGAGAGGGTTGAAAAAAGATAGAGATTCCTGTGACCCGTGTCGTGTGCACAGAGCACACTGTACAGAGAGGGGAGATTGGAGAAGGATAGGAGCCAACTCAAAGCTCTGCAAAAGAGGAAGAGAATAAACAGTGTCAATAAATCAGTTGTAACGGAGGCGGGTTTTTTTCAACTTTTCCTTGATCCTGAAAACACTGTAATCGAAAAGGAAGTTTATATTCTTGAAGCGTTGTTTCATCCAATGTCTCCAAGATTTACTTGGGCCTTTACATCAGGAGTCTCTAATAGAGGTCATGTCCGGAAAAAAGCCATACGTTGACTTGTAAATGCCCTTTTTCCGGAGACGCTTAAGTTGAAAGCTTATTGCATCCTCGAAAACCTGCTCCTAAACGTTCATGACACAAATGTTTAAAATTTCAGTTAAAGACATTTTGGTATAGGAAGAACCGCACTAAATGCAAGAAGTGTCACCTTTTTTCTCCCAGGTATTATCAAAATTTTGATAAAAATTAATGAGACATGATCCATTTGTGAGGATTATATATTCAAAATATTTAAAGTGAAAATATCAATGTAAACCAACGCTAAAACGCCCAAAAATCCCTAGTTAAAATCCTCTTCAAAAATCATCAAAAAATCTCAGCACGGGATTTGGAACCTGATTTCATGTTGATGTCATGATGATTTCATGATGATCTCATGATGAGTAGAAATCATCTTGACCTCAGCATGAGATCGTCATGAGTTCAGATTCCAAATCGCATGCTGAAATATTTTTGATGAGGATTTTTACCAGTTAATCTTATAAAATGATTCATAAGAGTAATTTTATTGGTTGTTACAATAATGTATGATTCGCTTTAAATTTTGAATCTAGTCATTTTTAAGGGGTAAACCAATTCTGAAATCCAACTTTACCCGATAAAGCTTTGCGAATACGTGTATTGCACATTATTGAGAGCGCGGACTGTATCCATGAAACAAGTCTATGTTCCCTGACTCCATATACCACACTTCGCAGGAGTCAGGAATTAGGGGAAACACACACAAATTTGAGGAAAAAGGAACGTTGCCAGATTGCTCGCTAAAGCGTATAGGCGCTGCATGCTGCATTCTGTTTGGTTTCAATCTGCTTCAAGGTATTAACTTAGAGGGACGGCTCATTAGTTTCAACTGTTGACAGCGGTGTCGCGTGTAATTTGGCAACTCTGCATTTCGTCCATTTACACCCGAGTAAAATATCAATTTGAGGGAATGCACTGTGCACCTCCAATCAGTTCGACTTTTTCATACGTTTCAATGGACAAAATTGAGCGTTGCCGGACCGCACGCGATACAATTGCTGCGTTAATTAGTTCAGTTGTTTGTTTTCTTCATTTTTCTTTCTTTTGCACATTAAATTGTCTTCGTTTTTCCTCAACTAGTTACAAAGCAAAGCACCATCTGTATGTTTGAGGTTTGAATTTGTAAAAAAAGATAAAAAATTAGAAGTGCGAGTTGAAGGAGGAGAGAAAGAGAAAGACAGAGAGAGGGAGAGGGAGAGAGTGGGGGGATAGGGGAGAGAGAGAGAGAGAGAGAGAGAGAGAGAGAGAGAGAGAGAGAGAGAAAGAGAAAGAGAGAGAGAGAGAAAGAGAGAGAGAGAGGGAGAGAGAAAGAGAGAGATAGGGGAGAGAGAGAGAGAAAGAGAGAGAAAGAGGAGAGAGAGAGAGAGAGAGAGAGAGAGAGAGGGAGAGAGGGAGGAGTGGAAGAGAGATGGTGAGGTGGATGGTGGAGAGACGGGGGAAGATGCTGCACCAACCGATCGACTGACCATCTTGTCCGCGAATTGGGCTGTCGATAACTATTTAAACTGTGTCCAATCGTTCGCATTGTTACCGACATTCGTCATTAACTCGTCAGACCATGACGAATATACATATTTATACACTATTTTGGTGATTAGTTGCCCCATCTCCCGTTGTTGCCACTTATTCATTGAAAGTAAAATTTCAAGGAACCCAAGGTCACCGTGATAAATATGTAGTGAACGTGGGATTGGAATATTTGGAATATTTGGAATATTTAAGGTGATTCCTCGCCTGTCTGAAATGAGATTCTGTCTCAATAGATAGCGTCACTTAAAAGATCGACTTTAAAGGCGTACGCTTTTTTTTCTGAAAACATTAATCTAAATGGGGGCGTCCTTACAGGGACTGCATAATTTTTACTCAAATTGTTAAGTCAAATTTCAGCAATATTGGTCCTAGATTGACGGATAAATCAAGCACCATCATTTTGGCAAAATATTATTCTATACGTATATAGGAGCGTTTCATTACGCATATGATAAAACGCCCTCTCAAAGGCCTAATCTTTTGCCAAAATTTAGGTGCTTGGGGTTTTCCGTCAATCTAGGACCAATCTTGTTGAAATTTGGCCGAAATGTGAATTTTTGTTAAAGTTACAAACTTAGTCTGAAAGGTACGCAAGACCATAAGGTCGAATTCCAAAAGATTCTTTTAATTCGTAAAAGGGAGTATCGTCAACTGTGCTCATGGGCGAATCGAGCAATTTGGCGACCATGAATCCGTCCCATTTGAACGTGTAGTATACAATCTATACTTAAGGGTGCCATGGCTGTTTTACAAATCGATTGTTTTTCATTCATTCGAATGGGAATAATACGCAGTTGCCCGATTACTGGATCCAATTTTGAATGTGCTTATGACTCACGACGAACAATGGATATTGAGGAATTGATTTTCTGGACTTCAAAAGTTGTTGTTTTTTGCTTTAAAAACATTTTAAACAGAAGAAAAAATGAAAGTAACTTGGCCATTTCGCGTGATAGACAGTTTTCTAGTAATAATGCCCCAGAAATTTAGTTTTAATGTAGTTTTGTGTAGCAATAATGAAGTATTTCTTGCCATATTACTAGAAGTTTATAGATAATCATTTACCCGATAAGATTATTGCACTGCATTTGATAGAGCAATGAAAAACTTTTTAACCAAAGAATGATAAGATGACCAGACACTCGATTTCCATACCGGTTATATTGATACTAGAGGCCCATGTAGCAGCTTCGCGGTCAAACTTTGCGTTTCGTTTTGCGTGATGTTTGTTTCGAGTTGCATACTGTTGTTGCAGCTGTATGATGGGGAATGTGTCCCAAAATAATCAATTTTGTGATGTTAGCTCCCGTTGGTCAAATTCGTGAGATAATTTCGAAAATTGCTGATGCTTTCAACGTCATTTTTAAGTAATGTTACACGTACACAGGAACAGACCCTCCATAACGCTGTAGCAAAAAATTGCAACAGTCTCATTCAACGCACATAAAAAACAGCAAGCAAAGTATGAATAACAATCAGGAGATCCTTTGATATAACTGTAATAATAATTTTAAAATTTGCGATGTCATAAATAAAGTTCTTGTGGCATGGGAGATCGAAGAAGCTTGAGTGCATAATCGTACAGTAAATCTACGCAAAGTGTTGAATGAAGTAGCATAAATTAGCATTTAGAACGGATCTAATTCCTGTGAGACTCTGCACGGAAATAATTAGTTGGTAAGATTTACAATCATGATGACTGATTTCTGCACCTGCCAAAAAGATGGTAAACTTGACCATATCGGGTTGAATGAACGAGGCACTTGTTTTTTTAACTCAATATCTGGTAAAGTTTACTATCTTTTTGGCAGGTGCAGAAATCAGTCATCATGATGGTAAATTTTACCAACTATTTTTTTCCGTGTGTGAGAGAGATTAAAACGAAATATTTGTTTGGCTCCGACTGTTCCCTTGACGTCTTACTAAATCGATGCATACCTACACAGCATAGTGCTGCCGATTTGGGTGGATATAATGGCATTCTGGAAACCGAAGATTCCATCGGTTGAGAAGAGATTACACAGTTTACTTCAGTGTATGACTGTAATGCACGAAAATTCTAGCGTCTTTTATCTTTTCTCAACCGGTAGAGTCGTTGATAACTTTAAAAAAACTTGCTGTTATTTTAACCCGCCATCACTCGCGCGGGGTCGAAAACGACCCCAGGTGTCAGAAAAATGCAATTTTGTCCATGAAAATTTTAAAGTTTTAGCTCGTCCGTTTCAGTACCTTCCTTCAAGGGTTTGGACTACCCACTCTGTTAGTATGAACTTAATTCAATCATTCGTTTTGAAGCACGGACGCGTCAAAGTTGCTTGGGGTCGTTTTCGACCCCGCGCGACTACTCACGTTCATAAAATGTGACTGAGTGAACATACCGTAAACGTGGATTCTGTGCCTTGTTTACACTTGCGGGATGTGATTGCCGTTGGTTTTTTACTTTTCTATACTTACTACAATACTTTCAGCAAATCTAATGTTTGCTCTCACTGTTTTTTTCTAAATTACTCGTTTATCCCAATTTCTTACGTATCCATTTTTACCTAAATCAGTGCGGTGCCGCTTGCGATCTGGCAGCACTGCGTTTTGTCCATTCAAACCCGTGCAAAGTGTCGATTCGAGGGAATGCACTGCGCACCTCCATTAGTTTGACTTTTTTCATGCATTTGAATCCACGAAATGCGGCGTTGCCAGATTACACGCGACTCCACTTATCATAAATGTTTTTGTTTTTTTTCTGCGAAAGTTTGATTATATCACATGGGGCGGGGAGTGGGGAGGGAAAAAGGGAATGAGAGGGGAAATGAAGGTGGATGGTAGGGGAAAAGCGGAAGGGAGGTGAAAAAGGGTATCTGGAATCATGTACGAAAAGCAAAAAGATCACAGCAAAAAAAATTTCAAGGATCTCCACTTTGCTAACCCCCCAACCCCCCTTTCCCCTCCAGCCATCCCCTGAATCCTCAATTTCGATTCCGTTTGTTGGTTGATAGAATCTTGCTTACCTTAATTGGCGTTTATTCCATCTCATTCGGTAAAAAATAAAGTTTTTCAGATGGTTAGTGGTTTCATCTCCAAAATTTTAGGACTAAATATAGGAGGGGTATTGAGGGGGGTATATCTCGAAAACTTGCCCCCATAACCCCATACTTTTTTTTCATGAAATTATCTTCAGTAGTGCCTAGAAGTAAAAAAACCTCGGTTTAGGAGTTTCAAAACTAGTTAAAGGCAGCTGACCGATAAAAATCTGGAAAATATCACATTTTTAGGGTTTTTCCGACACAGATTACAATATAGCAATTACTGAACGTAAAATTCTTTTTTCAAACCCAGTTTTCACGTGAAAAGCTTTGCAAAGACATACTTATTACTATTCTGCATGGTTGAAATCAAAATTTTGAATGCCAATGGTAAAATGGGACGAAAGAACTTTGGGGTCGAAAACGACCCCGCGCGACTACTCGCGGAAGTTTTTAGGGCGCGAGTGACGGCGGGTTAATTAATTAACGGTGTTTCCACCGATTGTGAAAAGATTACGGATCAGAGCATTTTCGTGCATTACAGTCAAACACTAAATTGAACAATGTAATCTTTTTTCAACCGGTGGAATCATCGGTGAATTTAAAAATGCGTCATTAAATCTACGCAAATCGGCAGCTCTGCTACTCAGCTCATCTTCATTTTCAGTGGATCACATGACTCATTTGCTCGTCAATGTTGATAGCAAGGTGACGTATCACGCGGTATGCTTATCTTGTACAGTAGCGGAGCTCAATATTAGAGAATTCCGATTTGATTACATTGAAAAACGACATTCACCACCTCATCCTTATGGCGTTTTGCTACAGTGTAGATGAGTATACTGTGCAACGTATGACAAGAGAAAGAGAGAAGAAACAGAGATCTCATGAGTAAAGGCAACGCCGGAAGATGCGCCCGAAATTCCCGAGCTAGGCAAAACCATTACTTACCTGTGCGACGGAAACGGACAGCTCATGCGTTCATTGTATGCAGGAGAAAGTTACGTCAGCTATACTGAAGTTCTGGTTTCTCATTTTTACAGCCATTGAATTCTTGCAGATCTAGAACCAGAAACAGTCGTACAATGTTTCAAACTTACTACCTCAACTGTCACAAAAGCGATGCACAAAAGCAACGATACATTCACTCTTCCACATACGAATTATAAAAAAAAAATGTCACTGTAATCTGAATCATATACCATTAAATTGAACGAACTTTTCTCAAATGATTTCAAGCACAAGTTAATTTTTTCGACTTTTTTCATAAGGCTCTATGTAAAATGTCGTCCCTTATGTGGGACACTGTCAGCGGAAGGGATAAGTATCATCCGATTGAATACAAAGTAATTTTAAATAAAAATAAATCATTTGTTTGAAAAAGAGCATATGTACTATGACTTTCAAAGGAAAGTATACCGTGATCGAAATTCTCATTGCTGAATTTCCCCTCTGTTTCCAATAGAAGTTTCGATTTTCAATGGCGTACTCTGGAAGGGGCATTCTGATTAGTCTCAGTGGCGTCGCGTGCAATTTGGCAACAATGTATTCTATCCATTTAAACGCATGTAAAATATCGAATTCAGGGGGTGCACAGTGCACAAGGAAAATTAGATATATTTAATGAGTTTAAATGGAGCAGTTGCATTGTTGCCAGATGGCACGCGACGCCACTGATTAGTCTTTAAACACGTGGAAACCACAAAATTGTTCAAAGGTTGCCGTCGAGATTTAAAAGAGTAAAAATCTCGACCGGGGAACTTTCTTTTGAAAGTCATTGTTCACTATACAAGTATTGGTTCAAGTTTTTGACTCAACCCAAATTACGTGTCAAATCAACGCAGTTCATATTCTTTATTTTATTTGTTTGTTTTCTCAAAATAATGAAAGGTTCATGTACGTTTAGTGCGGGTCGCGTCAAAATGTTGACTCAAGATTTATGTAACAACTGATTGCACGATTGCGCCATTTTTATCCCGTACGCATCAGTTTTTTATTTCTAAGAAAAATTCTTCGGTGGTCGTTTACATGATAATTGTATTATTAAACAATAACAGATATTGTTCCAGAATTTGATTTTTCTTTTGATGATAACGATACATTTATCTGTATTTCCTTCAAAGAGTACGTTGCACCACAAAGCTCCGACTGTTGTGAAGTGATGCAGCTTAATGATTTGTGGCGCTGTTCTGTAAACGATTTATAATATTTATAATAATTACGAGTTATTTATTTTGGTTGTACTAAATGACGCAATATTTTGATTTATTTGTCTATGTTTGAAAGTACCAAATTAGTTATGAAGAATTAAAAGTCAAATAATCACGTCAACATTGCTCAGAAGAGTTTCGTATTAATATACAGACAAAAAACTCATAGCTCTTGAGTAAAAGCAATGCCGAAAGATGCGCCCGAAATTTTCATGCTAGGCAAACCCATTTCTTACCTGTACTACAGGACGCAAACGGACTCATATTCATTTTATGCAGGAGAAATTTACGGCGATCATACTCAAGCGCTGGCCTCAGTTTAAAAAAAACATTGAACACTCGCAGTTACAGAAACGATTTGATTCCACCCTACTTATAACTATGTATAGTTTATAACTGAACAGTGCCTTTATGAGGTTCATATTATCAAACGTTGGCAAGCTTCAGATTTCATAAGACCGTACTGATCGATTGACAATACCAAGACAATCTATCGATTCCTAGCAGTCGAGAAAGAAACCATACGGGACCATACCAGGAGGACTGTAACATTGATTCCGTATAGATGTATGTATGTAGAATCTTCATGAACTGAAATTATTTAAATTGAATTTTTAAGAAAATAATGCGTAACACAGATTAGCGAATCGCAATATTTTTCTTCTTTCCGCGATACTCTGCATTAGAATTGGTTGGCTTTACTTTCATAGATTTTTGATTTTAACTGAAGAATTATATTTCAGCGGCCCTCCTTGACCACACTAGAGACTTTACTCGTCTCCTGCTGCTCTAATTTTTGAAATTTTAAAAATTCGCTCCGTAATTTTCTTACCTCGCCAAAAGGCACCTTTTCGGTCAAACAGAACTTGGCTTACATACTCTGTTTGATTTTAAAAATTACCCCTGCCACATAATACAGAGCGGTCAGTTTTGAACGCTGTTGAATGTTTATAACTGTACAATCGTGGTTTCAGTTTATGGTAAATGGATAGCTAAAACATATACGTTTAATTTTCAACATAAGTATGAAGGTTATAGAGATTCTCATGCTTTTTCAACCAACCGAGGGAAGAGGGGCTCCTTTTTTTTAATTTTTTAATTTGGGGGAAACTAAAAAGTGAGTTTTTCAATTGTATAATATCCAAAATGTATTTGGTAGAGTAGACAAGTAGCGGTGCCTGCTTCCGAACTGCAGCAAAACACATCGCTGAGCGGTTGGTTAGCGCAGAGTTTCAACTCGTTGCTAATCAACCACTCACCGATGCGATTTGATGCAGTTCAGAAGCAGGCACCGCTACTTGTCAGAACCCCATACTCAAAATTATTCTGCTCCATCTACCACAGTAATTTGCTGAACATTCATAAATATGGTGACACCCCCTCTCCCCTAATTATAAGGGGCAATAGCCCCACCGTCAAGTCTTAATACAGAACGATAGCTAGCGCGGACCCCTTATACTTACAACAAACATCTTGAAAATGGCCCTCAGCAGGGTTTTGGCATGATTCCTGTAGATTTTCTCCTTTACCAGACCTCAGAACCCTATAAACCCCTATATGGCTGGAATAGGAACTACCAACGACCAATTCTCGAAATTCAAAGAGGAGCCAGTTCAAAATTCAATTTCAGGGGGACGCATGTGGTGAAAATGAAAAAAAGAAAAAACCAAAAACACCAAAATTGCTCATACAATTCGTAGAATAAAAAAGCACATTTGCAAGTTGTTTTTTGTTTCTTTATGATGATTTCGATTTCCACAGAAGAACTAGGTTAGGTTAAGAAGCAAGGACCTAAAGCAAGTAATATAAATTACACGGGCATCATCTCCTGCAACTGACACAGCACTAATTTATGATTGAGAGAAAAAGTAACTCCAAAATATCAACAATCTTTACAAACACATTTATCGTCGAGCGCCTTCAATTATTTGAATATGCAAAATCAACACTTCAGAGTACGAATATTTAACTACCCACTCATTTTTTAAACGAATTAACGTCTCAGTATCCTAGTGCGGTTAAAGAGTCAAGTTGAAGAGCTTTCGAGCAACAACTTTGAATTGGGCTCATTTTTCTTTTTCCTTTTTTCTCTCCCGGTTGTTCAAAAGCGATGAAAGTTAAACGATGGGTTTTTTTTCGGGATCCGATTCGGAATGAAAACTTAACCGATAGGTTCAGTCGATTTATTTCGGATCCGCCGCGCCCACTCCACAATGCTCCCGAACCCACCCGGTAATTCTTGGCCGGTGGCCCAAGCACGTGCGGACCGGGGAAGATGGATCCGATGATAGTCACAGTTTTAGAGAAGTCTCCGTCGGTCATTCATAACAGAAATCCAAACTAGTACCGTGAGAGCAGGGCTGCCGTTTTGCGTATAATCAATGCTATTTTTCAATTCACCGAGGATTCCACCGGCTGAGAAAAGATTACACAGTTCAGTTCAGTGCATGACTGTAATAAACTAAAATACTCGCATCTGTAATCTTTTCTCAACCGGTAGAGTCGTCGATGACTTTAAAAAACTTGCGGATATTTTTATTAATCAACGGAGTTTCCACCGATTAAGAAAATATTACAGATCAGAGTATTTTCGTGCATTACAGTCATACACTGAACTGAACTGTGTAATCTTTTCTCCACCGGTGGAATTATCGGTGAATAGTAAAATAGCATTGATTTTACGCAAAACGGCAGCCCTGCATGAGAGGAGGAGATGGCGAGAGCTGGATGAGGGGAGTGGAGGAAGAGAGGGGGGGTTTTGGTCGCGTGTCCGTCCATTGGTCAATCACGGCGCAAACTTTACCGTGCGTCACAGCGTAGAAGTGTTGGGAGGGGAAGAACACAATGTCACAGTGTCACTGTCACCAAGACCATTTTCATCGAACTTTGATCCTCCTTCCCACTGTTTGCCCCGCGACTCACCCCCCCCCCCCCCCCCCCCCCCCTCCGACTCTCTACCCCTCACCGCGAGCAACACCATCGGCCAAAGACCCCCCAACCCTTTTCGAGGTCGTCTGCCGTTCCGCGACCGTCTGGACTCCTTCGGAATCGATGTTCGCGTCACACCTCGACGCACAGAGGGTCTGAACCGACGAAAATATAAATTTATCAGTAAAGTGACATTCGACATTCGATGTGAACCTCGATGTTACCTCGAATGTGAAAAACTATATCGACCTCCGATTTGCGCTGAAACGTTCATTTTGTTACGCCTTCTTGATTGATGTATCCTTCAATAGGAGTCATCTTTAGGAATTTTTCAGCAGATAGCCTCCCGTAGGGCCCAAAAACGTTAAAAAATGTGGGGGCTTCCAAAACAAATTTTGACGAAATAATTGTTATAATTGATTTTTTTTTTCTGAAAAGGTCTTGCTTTTTAGAGTATTTTCGTTTCCTTGTTTTTTAAATTCCGACTTTTCAAAGAGGAGTAATGATTTTTTGAAAATGGGCCCAAATCAAATTTTTACCTTCGATGTATCGAAAACGAAAAACACTATCGACCTTCGTTTTGTACCAAAAGTCTTAAGATTTTACCTTCTTTTTGATCATTAAATAAAAAATGGGGCCCCCCTTTGAAGTATTGAAATTAGGGAGGCGGTACCCCCTGGGAGTCCCCCGGAGAGGGCCCCCAAATCGGTGACCCCCTAAAGAGAAGTCTTCCTCAAAATAATTGAACACATGTTTCAGCGTTTTTCGAAATTCGGAGCCGTTCTCGAGGTATTCGGCCAGGCTCATTTTTTAATTGAGACCCTGTATAGTGTATAATGGTCTTTTGCACACGCTTGTGAGACAATAATATGAAGCATGAATACCAGTATGGATTCTAAAGCAAAAAGCCCCCTGAAGAGACTACAACACCGTTACCCCCCCCCCCCCCCACCCAAATGTAAGAAAAAAAATGAGGATAAAAGGGAAACCGAAATGAAATCCTGGCTACGGTCATGCTCCATAATGTAATAGCACGGTGTAGCAAAAGTGTGCAAAAAACTATTGCTTATCAATAACATTTTTTTTTGAGAATTTTACTTTTGTAGCTTAACGATTTTAATCAGAGGACTGCACGATTAAAACTAAAACTTTTTCGAAGCAATAATGAAAAGAGCAGTGTTCGGAAAAATCATTTTTTTCTACCTACCGTGCGCCATTACTTATTAGTTCTTCCTGTCCGAGTTTTTATTACTCACTTTCTTTTCTGTTTTAGACACTGCACGGTATATCCGCGCCGCATATTAACACGTCGCCCGGCATTGTGCACCCATCTATGATTGTAATTAGCTCGAGAGCCGAAAAAGGCAAGGAGATAAAGATATGTGCAAACGGATTGAAAGGGTACCGATCGATGGATGTTTTTGGCAAGTGCTGGATCACGCTTAATCTAACGATGTCGTTTTGGATTGAAGATGGAATGAAACCAAAGTCAATGTTTTTACTTTCTTTTTTTTTTAAGTAAGAGTGGCGTAAGTTCTATGAGTGCAAATTTAATTTGAATGACGTGATATAAAGTACAATGTTCACAATCAGCAGCTGCGAGTTTGTTTTTTGCTTAACCAGGATTTTGAATTTGCAAGTTTCTTGGAATATCGTCTCAAACGAGGCTCTTGCAAACTTTTGCTATATAATAAGCAAATGAATCGTCAAATCTGAAGTAAAAATCTGCGAAAGTCGCACGAAAATCTCTCTAAAGTCTAAAATTTAGTAATAAACTCAGAAAACAGCCGTAACGGAAATATCGTAATGGCGGAGCTACTCAGGTTTGATGGGAGATTTCAGTCTAATGTGTCAATTTCTCAATAAAAACACAGAGATGTGTATTAAATTTGTTAGGAATCTCCTATGATACCTCGATAACTCCGCCATTAAGCTCGATTTTAAGAGTGTGAATTTTGCGAATTTTAAGTGTACTCATCGTCATTTTTACCTTTTTTTTTTCTTGCAAAGAATCAAAATCAACTGTTCAATCACCCGTCGCAAAAGTTTGCAAGAGCCCTTTTGAGGAAAAAAGAAGAATGCGTGTGGTGTTAATACTGCAGAAAATGCCTCATTCGAAATTGGAGGGGGGGAGCGAGGTAAAATCTTGACATTTTCTTTTAAAGACGTACATCTCAGAAAAAATGCCCAAAAGAAAAAGGTTTTTCAATTGATTTAAATGGGAAAGACCGTATGTCTCAGTAAGTTTTTACCAGCCCTTAAATCTAAAAACACTTTGTCACTCATGAATTAACAACAAATTGGTTTGTTAGCCTGCAGTTGACAGAATGCCACATGTGAACCAAAGGAAAATCTAGCTAATCTATAAATAACTAGCAGACTTGTTATTTACCGATACTTGGTATACTGAAAAAAATGTTGCTTTTGAGTCTAGAAATAGTAATTTTTATCTACCGTGGTTGCTGGAAAAAGGCTCAACATACAACAGCAGTTTTGAGTATTGCTGTGGAGTGTATTAGTCTTTGTGACTAGATGTGCCTCACACAATGTCAGTTTCTTATTCAAATAAAGTACGACTCCAAATAATTAACACATGAAAGATAATGTTTTTTTCTAGAGCGCCTTCCAATAATGGTCAATGCAAAATCAGCACCGTGGTGTAGGAATATTTAACTGCCCCCTCTATAGAGCTTGCGAACGTTCATTTGTCCTCGTAATCTGGCAGTTGATGGGTTGGTTGAGTATGATAGTGGATTTTTGAAATGTCTGATGCTCTCTCAATGTGTTATTTTTCAGTGATTTTGTACAGAAAGCAACCTTCCATAACGCTGCAGCAAAGTTTGCAACGGACCCTTTGCGCCCTTTGAAATGTTCACAGCATTTTACTTGAGACCTAACAACCAACAGATGGAAATTATTGATAGTGAAACTGGCTCATTTAACAAGAGCTGCAGATTGAATGTTATATCAAAGTTTGCTTGGAAGCAACTGATTTGTTCTTTTTTCTCTCATTTGAACCAGCATTGATAATCTTTTTTATTCACCATTAATCACCACATTGGTACGTGTGATTTGGAAAATATGGGTTTACTCTTTTAATAAGTATGTAAAATACCACAATCATTAAAAGCTTACTTAGTGTCTATTATTTTACATAGACTTATTAATAAAGGAAACACGAGAATTCACAAACCATAAATTTGTACTGATATGAACTCCGTACATCCTGGTTTGTTTAAAAAATGAAAGTGCTATCATGGAAGCGGTGTTGCAAAATGTTGATTTTTTCTTTCCAGACAGCATTTGGCTTCTTCTTTTGAGCAAAAGAGGCCAATGGAGCAACTTTTTTATGATTTACCCCGTATCATCTTTCAGTTGGAAGAGTCAATTAACTTTTGACTTCAGTGGTCAAGACGGTCCATAAAAGCTGACTATCCACTATCCAGCCCTGTCTAGCAACGCAGCAAAGAAGTGCCGTGCATTTACAATTCAGTCGTCCTGACTCCTACTCTACCGGAATTAGAAAGGAAGAAATACAAAGCGAGGAATCCTTTTCGATCAAACGAATTTTAACTTGACTGCGAGTGACATAGCTATGTCCGAAATTATTTTCGTTCACCTCACAATGATACAAACGGAAGAATAGATTGACTTGTCCAAAAGAGGTCCCAGCTTTTCAGATTTTGAGACGATTAGTTTTGAAAGCTAAAAACTTGTTCAATGTATCGATCCTCAGTGTGGCGTATCGTGCAATCTGATAAGGGTGCAATTCGTCCATTTAAGCTCGTGTAAAATATTGGTGCTTTAGGGAGTGCACTGTACACCTTCAATAGTTTGACCTCTTTCACTAGTTTGAATGGAAAGAATACGAGCTTAAATGTTGCCAAATTGCTCGCGACGTCTCGGAAACAGTAACATCAAACCAACTCCTATAACAACGGTGCATTGTTGTTTACGACCAAGAAAAAAATAAAACAAACAAAAAACGGACTGCTTGTTGTATGTCACCAAAGGCGGTTCGTGCAATGTGGCCGCAATGGATTACCTCAATGTATACCTAAATATAGGAACCAGTCCTTTGTAGAGGTGCTTTGCTTCATCAACAATCGATATTTTTGCATAGGTTTAAATTACAGAATTACACGGTTGCCAGATTGCACGATCCTCGACTGAATCCCACCACCAAGCAATGATGGCTCATTACACCCTTGGATTCCTTACATTCACTTGAAAAAAAAAGACTGCATAGTGGATAAAGCTATTTTCTCACACTGAGAAAAATATTCTGTCGCTGTAAAAAGGACGTCTGTTACACTGAAAAAAAGCGATAGTCATATGTACCGGATTCTAGACATATTACCAGAAGCACAACAATAAGTGAACGAAACAAAATGTAGTACTTTTACCAGAAAATTCTGGTGTTCATACCAAAGTATGGTCAGAGAATGAGAATTTCCTAAAAAAAATTCAAGGGCTATAGTACAAACACTAGAAATCTGGTAATTGTACAATCCCTTACATAAGTTCACATATTTTCATGCTTCTGGTTATCTTTTTTTTCAGTGTAAATACTTACCTAACCGGAAAGTCCGGTAAATGTAATAGAAATTCTGGTTACCGTCACCAGAAGTTCGGTTACAATAGTAAAAATTCTGTTTAATACTTTCCTGAATGGAATTCTATTTGAATAATAACAAGACAATTTTCCTCGGTGCAATGAGTTTAAATTATGTGAGCCGGTAAGTTCGATTGTTTCCGAAAAGTCTGAGTTTGTTTCAAATTGATCGAGGGTTGGCGCATTCAGAGACTAGTCTTTCTCTCTCTCCGTCCAATTGAACGCATGCGTAAGAAGGGGATGGAGATAAGAACTGAAGTCACGTGATTGGCCATCCTTCGATCTTTTCTTAAGTACCCGGATGAGCACCTCTTGGTGAAACAAAGTGTTGCCACTTAATTTATGAAACATTGACGCATTTGCTCAAACACAAAAATAATTCAGATCCTGTTTGAACCACTGAATATTTACCATGAATAGCAGACAAGACTCAAGGTCACGAATTACCATATTCACCGAAATACACTGAATGCAATCACGAGACGAAAGTTCAATTAATGTGAGCCGCTTTCTTTCTCACTTGCTCTCACTCACGCCTATCCACCGATAACCCGCGATCATCATTAATATGCGTCCACCGTTTCCTCGAACCTCCACCGTTCAACGGGCGCAGCGGCTCGCTACAGCAGGTGACACTATCAAGCTCTACAAAGCTCATGGTACAACCGGAGAAGGAGAAATTGGAAGGAGCCCTCTTCGTCTAAACTGAGGATCTGGTGGGGGTATCAACGAACTTCGGAACGTATATTCGTTAACCAATCAAAACGCTTGACCGCTAATTGAATGAATGGCACCCGAACTCATTGGCGGATCCAGGAATATGTCCTCATCTCTCTTTTCCCATTAGCACGCGTGTGTTAGAAAAGGACAGATTATGGGCAGTCACGTGATTTTCGCCACCTCCTCTATCCTCTTCTAACACATCCGTTCTAATGGTCAGAGAGAGAGAAGAACAATTTCCTGGATCCACTAGTGCCGAAACTTCATGTGTAAAAACTGTCACGAGTGCTTTTGGGCGAGAGAATTTCACGCTTTCAAGAAAGGTCTCACTTCTCCCTCTCTTCCACGATTCTCTCTCAGCCCCGCCACCCACTCTTCGATTAGATCGTTCAAGAAAAGAGAAACAATAGATCGAAAGACTATGGTTCATGTATAAATCAATCGGTGTCCTCTTTTTCGTAAACAAACAGAAGCGAGACCTCTCGGTGACAACCGTCGCGAGTTGTGTGGTTCTTTTTTCTTGGTTTAAGCGTTGAGTCGCAGCGGGTGTAAATAATAGAACGATAAGCTGACTGTGATAAGAATGAGACCCTACCTAGTCGGGCCCGCGCTTTTGATATGGATGTGTTGTGGTGCGGTATCGTCTCGACAATCAGGCGCCGGATACAGCTCGGTCGATGGAAATAAGGTAATGATTCTGAATCAAGTATAATTCTTTTTGGTGGTTTGAACCCTTCCATGTGCACTTTATTTGAAGTTGGCAAAAATAAGGAAAACATCCTCTGGTCGCTAAGATTTTTTTTTTTTTAAAAAAAGCGGATGACTAAACTTTAAAAATTAATAAAATATGAACTGAAACGATGCCTTTTATCAGAGAAAATATCACTTCTTTAATTATTTTAATGGTCCATCGCGTGATTTTTTTAGAGACGTTGATCTCAATTTTTGGTAAAGTTACTTTCGCAACTATCGCCGAGGGGGGTTTTGCCAAAAATGAAGGCGCTTTTACATGATCAAAGTGGAACTTCATTGTGGCGAAACAGTTAGGGCTTTTGACAAATGATTATGGAGGATCACCGGTCAACGATAGCATATGTAGCAATGACTATACAAGTCCAATAATGATCAATTTATTAAAATTACTGAAAAAATAATGCTTGTTTTAATGCTCATCAGTCAACGCTCAACAGCATTAACTGTTTCTTCTTTTGTAAGTTCCAGTTTGATCGTAAACGTATCTTTGTGTATGTGTGATTACCAAATTCTCATGATCGGGTTGACCGCTGCCAACCCTTTGAACATAAATGCTCCAAGTTTTTTTTCTAATATTGCTGGCACCAAAGTCATTAGATGCATCTGAACCCCCGTTTCTTGTGAGGTACGCAGATGAGCCCGACGATTTTGATGTCATCGATGACCGGCAAACATCCAAAAATAAGTTGCATCGGACTGTCATCATGATCCACCAGATCGTCACGTAAAAGAATAAATGCGCGTCATGTAAAAGCGACTCGTGAAAAAAAAAAAAAAAAAAACAACAAAAAAACAAAAACAAAAATAAACAAAAATTAAGAACAATTTCTGCTTCTCCGAAAAACTCCGGTGGTTATGGGCGAGGATAAAAAGATAATTATTTGCTTTTAGTGACTGTATTATTTGAGTATTTTTTATCATAATTTAATGCTAGAAGACAGTCGACTACTTACATTAACATTCTGGTAGGCAATATGGAATACATATGACCAAGAATCAAAGTATTGAGGGTGGTGGGTGGTTTACCTGATCCAAAATTTAAGGAGTCAGTTTACATCATTCAATTCACTGACTGTTCTAAGACTTGCAAAATAATGTTCTCTGATCAAAATTGTTCTTGATGGGCTTCCTTTTTATTTTTCATAGAGCTTTAGATTTTTTGAGACATACTTTCAATGGAAAATTAATTCTGAGAAACTCCGAAATATCTGAAAACTGTAAAATTTTTCAAATTGGCCGATAAACGGAAGAATACAAATTTCTATCAGCATACTTTCTGTTGAAGGTCATAGTGAAAGCAGCGATATAAGCCCTGCGTCGAAAATTTAACGCAACCCGCTTTACAAGTAAAAACAACGAAAATTATCCTTATTTTTCTGTTGTTCTTTTAAAATCTACTGGTGACAAGTACTGCGGGTTGCGTCGAATCGACGACACAGGTATAACGTGACTGTCGTAAAACAACGTTTAAGTGACCTCTTCATCAACGACCTGTTTTTTGAGAGATTTTGTTGTTGTTGTTAATGGGGCATTTGCAAGGGTCTGAAAGGACGGGCACATTCCTTATGGGAAATGGCCCCTTGCCAAAAGTTGATTTTTTTACTTGGATCGACGCCGCTCGTCGAGCTGATCAAAAGTTCTCACGGCACCAAAAAAAGTTACCGTGCCGTTTTCGTGCAATTTAAGCTCAAAGTTGAAAAATAACAATAGGAATCGGCATCAGTACAGAGTGCATTTCTCGGAAAAGGACGGGTGATCGGCGCTTCTGTCTCTCGTAAAACAATACCATTGTTCACAGTCGGACCGACCGCACGCACGTATAGTGTCCGTTCCTCTCCCTTATACCCTTTTACACATTTTCTTTCACTCACTGACCGCAATCCCCTCCACCCAAGAGCCTCATCAAAGCTCAGCAAAAGAAAATGTGTGAGAGGGTATAAGGGAGAGGAACGGACACTGTACGTGCGTGCGGTCGGTCCGACTGTGAACAATAGTATTGTTTTACGAGAGACAGAAGCGCCGATCACCCGTCCTTTTCCGAGAAATGCACTCTGTACTGATGCCGATTCCTATTGTTATTTTTCACCTTTGAGCTTAAATTGCGCGAAAACGGCACGGTAACTTTTTTTGGTGCCGTGAGAACTTTTGATCAGCTCGACGAGCGGCGTCGATCCATGTAAAAAAATCAACTTTTGGCAAGGGGCCATTTCCCATATGGAATGTGCCCCGTCCTTTTGTGTTTTTTTTTTTAAAGAAAATGGTAGTACTTGAAGAACTGAGAACAATGGTGCCGTTTGCTTTTTCATAAATTTCCCAGTTATGGAGGTACACAAGTGTAAAGTTGTAAAAAAGCATGTGCGTAGTGACGTCACTAAGTGGAATTCCCATTTAAAGCAATGTATTTTGGGCCGAAATCTCATCTCCGGAACAATGGGACTTAAATGACTTAATTAGAAACCAAATGCATCTTTGTTCTCGCTCATCAAGTATACTTTTTACTTTTCTTTATAAAAAACAAAATATTTCAGACCCGCCTTGCAACTACCCCATTGGACTTTTTGTTTCTTTTAAATGCGCAAACTCTTGCATTAGAGTATAATCTTCTGTACTTAGATTAGAAGAAACCAGGCTTTAAAATTAAAGTGTTATCAATATTTCATGTATTTATTCCGAAAATCCAACATTTTGAAGAAACGGTATTTTTTACCTGTACGCGCGGTGTTTCTTCTATGGAGTAGTATGTCCGTGCGAATAATGCATTGCATTGAATTGAATAGGGGAGGGTCAATGTTATAGATTAAAGAGGTATGCTCATCTGACTTGGCGCCACAAATTCAGCGGCGTGCAGTTCAAAATCACTGCAGGCAATGGCCGACAAAAGCAGAAAACGTATATTCTTTGCAGAAAACATTAAGCTGCCCTCTGCAGGAAAGCAGAAAACAAACCAATGTTTTCTGCAAAGAGTCTAGTTTTCTGCTTTTGTCGGCCATCTTGCCTGCAGTGATTTTGAACTAAGCGCCGCTGAATTTGTGGCGCGAAGTCAGATGAGCATACTTCTTTAATCTATAACCTTGGGGTAGGGTGGGTTGATTAATGATTAATATGGATAATTTTTTAAAGGGTTCCTGCAGGCTAATTCCGGTATTTTGGAGTTGATTAGACAAAACAGTGGGAATCGATTAATTCCGTTGGTTTAAACGACAGCATGTGACGAATGAGGTTGTTCTTTGAATGTTCGGAGTCATTCGTCTGAAATGATCGACTTCAAATCTGGCAAGTGACGCCTATAAAACCAATAGGATTGATTGATTCCGGCTATCTCGCATCGTGTCGTCCAATAGAGTGGAATCAGACCCGTGAGGTCATATGTGGATTTTGAAAAATTTTCATGTGCGTATCGCGACATTTTACGTTTGCCACATTGCACGAGCCGATACCGATCAGAGCCTGGTTCGATTAATTATCAACAGAATTTATTGAAACAGTTTACAGTTAGTTTTATTACACCGAATCTTACGATTTAATATCTTTTTGGGATTTCTCAGATCGGGTATGGCGAGCCTCAAGTCATGACCCTTGAGGAAGCGAGAACTGGTGAGAAATGGATGAACTCCTACTCACGGAGTCCTCTTCTACTCGGCAGTCCCAGATCCGGCCGACAGAGGGAAGCCATGTCAGCTCTAGATCTAGCCAGGAGCATTTATTCGGAATGCTTGTCCGAAGGATCCTTCTCTTGCGTCAAACCCAAGTTGCTTGCTTTCCTCAGCGCATCCTCAGACAAGGACAATATCCGTCTCACCAGAGATTTGAGCATTGTCAAAAGCGCAAACTACATCGAACCAGCTCCTGAGTATTACGAACAGGTATTGTATCGTCTTTATTTGCATACTTTATTCAAGATAATATGATTGCTGATTAATTGACTCAGGGGCGTCATTCCAGAAACTCGGAACCTGTTAAGATTTGGAGGAAGCTTAATTTTTTTGTAGCAGTTCTGAATTATAAACATAGTGGTTCAATTATCATTGCTATACTGTTTTATGTAGGTGTCATTATTTGGTTTTTCCAATCCGACATACGCTCCGGGAGAAGGAGCTTTATATCGTGGTGAAGTGTGCAATACGGCAACGTTGCATTTGGTCAATTAAAATCCATACAAAATATCGAACAATCAAGGAATCGGCGATTTCTCTTGGATTCGATTTTTTGCATGGCTTCAAATGGAAGATATGCTACGTTGACAGGTTTCACGCTTCGTCATCACTGACAATCAGGGCTGCCGTTTTGCGTATAATCAATGCTATTTTTCAATTCACCGATGATTCCACCGGTTGAGAAAAGATTACACAGTCCAGTTCAGTGCAAGACTGTAATGAACTAAAATACTCGCATCTGTAATCTTTTCTCAACCGGTGGAGTCGTCGATGACTTTAAAAAACTTGCGGATATTTTAATTAACCAACGGAGTTTCCACCGATTAAGGAAAGATTACAGATCAGAGTATTTTCGTGCATTACTGTCATACACTGAACTGAACTGTGTAATCTTTTCTCAACCGGTGGCATCATCGGTGAATAGAAAAATAGCATTGATTATACGCAAAACGGCAGCTCTGCTGACAATAAGCTTTATCCTCAAGAGATGCAGCATTGAGGTGTTGGTACACTTGCTCGGAACAATTTTATAACTTAAAAACACTTGCAGTGCCAAAGACATTTGAACTTTCTTTGCGACATTTTTGGTAAGGGTGGGGGAATTTTATTTCAAAGAATTTGTGTTAATTATAAAAAACAAATCTAGTTAAAGGTTAGCAGTCAAAATTGCATCTACATTCTATTCTTTGAAATGATTGAATAAAACTGGGGAACTGGCTGAATGAAGGGTTACTATTGGCCAGAGTTGGGTGAAACGTCTTCCCAAATTTCACAATCGATCAGTAAAAAAAAAAATCTAATTTGATCTTATCAGTAATCAGGTCTACCGATTTCAACGAACTTAATTCAATTTGATAAAAAAAATTCAATTTTGAACAATCTAGCCCCGTTTGCTCAATCCTGCTACTGGCCCCTTAAGAGTATTTATTGAAAAGAAAAATGTATTCCTAAGTATCCTTCGGTGATATCCGATAAGCTATAATCTGCTTAAAACAAGAGTTTCGCATATCAAATGTATGTAGAGGGGATAAATTTAGATATAGACCTCTTCAATTTCATTACCACCATGGAGGGACCAATAGATATCCAAATGTATCCAACCTTATCCAATGATTTCAAAAATCAACCTGCCATTCTGTAACCATATTTAATTTCGAATATTATAATTTGTTCGCCTTTTCGTAACTTGTATCTAAGTCCGCCAGAGAGAGCATATTCTGTTTTGAATACCTACAAAGAATAATCTAAATTGGCCCAGCTTGCTGAAAAATGAACCAGTGATAAAATTCTCTAGAGGATGACATTCCGGGGGTTTTTTCCCCCAGAACACATACAAATTTTACATTTATTGTGACATTGTCAGGAAAGGTTTCTCATCACCATTAATTTTGACGTTGCATATTACAAAATAGTATTTCTGATATGGACGGTTTTAGTGATGACTTGGTGATCGTCATCCACCGATGAGCGTTCCAAATAAAAACAAACTGTTTCTCTTGCTCTCACGTAACCCTTATGTACTGCTATCTCACTCTTATTACATAAATCGTAACAAGAGACATATTGTGTGAAATTTTTTGGCAGAAATGAATTCCTCGAGGCATTTTAGTGCGCTTTTGATATTAAGAAGTCGTTAAACACGGCCCTGTATACGACTTTCGAAACTAGAAAGAGATAAGTGTACATGAGTCTCTCGGGAAAGTGAGTGAGATAGTAGTTTGGAACACTAAGCCAGTTTTGTCACAACCGATTGCGACCGATGCGTGCCTTGTTGTGATTGTTGGCTATCCGTTGATTTCGTCCTAAAACCGTCTATTCCTTCCAATCCAAGCGTCACAATAACCTGACTCTAAAAAAAACCGATTTGCTGTTCTGTTTTTTACTTCCAGAGCCCGGAAACCACAACGGATGATGCAGAAAAGAAACAAGCTTTACGAGCTCTGATGTTGGACAAAGTGGACGATTTTCTATCCTCTCACGAACTCCACATCAGAATGCCAAAGGAAATCACATCCGGAGTTTTGACCTCCTTCATACCTTCCGCACTACTTAAAAACATCCCCGATGAGATGACAATCCCTCTTGCTGAATCTGACAATGGAAGAGGTAAAACTTATTTCTGTTTTCAACTACTGCCGTAGCAAGTAGACATTATTAAAACTCAGACAGCTTATTTCCATAGTCTTAATGAGTACCTTCAATTCCACTTGCAGGCAACCAAAGATTACTTATACTCCAGATATAGCGCTAGCTATCTCTCCAGTGTTAAATTTTGTTGAGCGCCTTCATTGCGAAAAGCAGGCGAAGGGCCGCTTTTAAGAACTTTCGCTATGTGAACAGAGGGTTGGACTGGCAGTTCACCACAACAGCAGGTTCATCTACCTGTCGTCTGAACTGGCAGTTGAGCTCACGAGAACAATAGATGTCGGTTATAACATGAGGTTTAACAAGAGGTCTTGAAAGTGACGACTGGCAGTCCTGCATAACAGCCACCCGTTATACCTTTGACAGACGGATGACTGGAGGTCTTAAAAGCGGCCCTAAAAAGTTACACGCTGGCCCAATGTTTGTTTAGGTTTCAGCGATCGAGAAACCCGTAGGCCAGTGGAGCCAGTCGGCTGGCCCACGTGATTTTCAGACTTCGGAATGTAAACAAACCGTGGGTCAGTGTATGTCATTTAGCAATGTAGGCGCTCGAGAATATTTTAGCAAGTTCCATATCTGGAGTACAGGTCATCTTTGTTGGCAACATAACAACTTTATTGTAAGATTAGTTAACTAGTGATTGCTTAGAAAGGAAGCAAAACTACATGACGTTATTGAGGAAGTAATTTAATTTTATAAACTAAAAATAAATTCAATCAATATAAGCTCCTTTACTTCCTGAGGTAGGAAATAAATTACAGGGAAAAATAATTTGCTATTTCATGGTTGTTATCAGAAATTACGAATTAAGGAAGAGTAAATTATTTAGATATCGAATCATTTAAAGGAGGTAAGTTTTAGAAAAATCCTCCTTGACTTTCTAGGATATGGACGCAATAAAATTATTGTACTTTTCAGTTACCTCGCCAAACCAAAGTCAAAACTAGCGAGATTGTACCCTGTTCAGGAAATTTACAATTTCACTAACATTCGCCCTAAACTAAAAAGACCCATTCCCCTCCCTCTGCTTCTCCTAAAAAGTTCTGAAGCGTCACGCGTTTAAGCTACTTTCCCCTGATGTACGATAAATAGCAAAATTGAATGGGTCTAACACGCACGTCTTCCAAAATATGATTAGGAGCGTAACAAATGGACTATACAGGAACAGAAAGTTTCGCAATGTTCTAGGCCGTATTTCTGTATCATGCTGGTGCAGGCTGGGTTTTTTGTTTTGCTTTTTTACCTCAAAAATTAAGTGTTATATATTAGGATGAAATTGGTCACAGAACAAAATGTTGCTGTTTTGAATATGAAAATTGGTTGTAGATATTTTATTTTAACGACCAAATAAAAATATAGAAAAAATACTTGCACGAATTGATCAATAGTTAATGGTGTAAATTTTACAGAAGAAACGAGCCAATTTTAATAATGATCCTTGTGTTCTGTTAGCCACAACTAAACCCTGATGTTTCAACTTTTTTTAGCAATCATTATGGCATACTTTTATTTTTATTTTTCTTTATTTTTTCTCATTTTTGACCATTGATCCATTCCAGGCCAAAGAGCAAATAATTCTAATTTTATTTGAAAACTAATGAAACCGTGTAAAATCAAAACTCATCTGTATTCTTGTTTGTTCTTATGTTTTTCCAGGCCGAGGTTTAGCCAAAAAAGTAATCATGCCATTCTTACTGGGTCTCAAATTTAAAGCAACCGCTGTCATACCTTTAGCACTGGCCTTCATTGCTCTGAAAACATGGAAGGCTCTTACTTTGGGTCTCCTATCCGTTGTCTTATCTGGAGCCATGATCATTTTCAAATTCTCTAAACCTCCCCGAGTACTCAACTACGAAGTGGTGCATTACCAACACCATGCCCCACCCCCACCGCCAGCCGTTGTAGAACACCCAATTGCTTATGATCATCATCACCCTTACAGAAGGAGTGTAGACCCTCACCAACTGGCGTTCGGCGCCCAAAAGAAAATGTGACTAACCGACTTCCTAGGTTTGTTGGGATGTTTGCTAAACAAACTCCTTGAACCACTCATGAAAATTTTGTACAGTCCGATTGTTAATTTATTGTGTATTTTTTTTGACTCATGCCAAAAACTTTAATTATAGGTAATTTATTTTCAGTCGGGTTCTTTTTCTCTCCTTAAATTCCCTTTTTTTAATCACGGTCTATCAATACTTAAAAAAAAACAAAAATAAAAAAAAAAAAAAAACAAAAAAAAAAAAAACACTGAATTCAACTATTTACTTAGAGAAAAGTATGGACAACACTTAAAAACTTCGTTAGTTTTACTGTTAAAAATGGTTAAATTAAGACAGAACTGTGGTAATTTAACTATTTTAAACAGTAAAAAAATGACAGTTTTTAAGTTTTGCCTATATATGTATTTAACCATGTAAATATTAACTATGTAATATCCAGCACATTTTTTCAGTGTAGATTTGTTCTAAACGTTTTCAATGAACAATTAATTGAACAAAGGTACAAATTTCTTAGGTACATGTGAGCCCAGTGCAAAATTTTGCAACCCCGTCACAGAGGATCATTACCACTGTAAATTTGCGGGAAAATCACATTAAGAGCATCGAAAAGTTCCAAAATCTACTCACAAACTCAAATAATGCGTTTACAACAAAATTTAAAGATGGCGGCCGAATTAGCGGGCGGCAATGGAGGAATCCCATCTAATTGCTGTTTTCTATGGTGAGAAAAGTGAGTCATCAAAGTGAGTAAGCTGCAACAAGACGGGACTCCTCCGCATTGTCACCCACTCATTTAATCGCCATCTCGGAATTAATTTAAAAACATTTAGTCAATTTAGGAACTTAAAGAAGCTCTTAACGTTATATTTTCAAGTGATTTTACATAAAAATCGACCCTCTATAACGCTGTAGCAAAAGTTTGCAGCAGACCCATTATTGTATATTATTTTGTTGTGAAAAAATAAGTTTCTTACTTGTGAATAAGGTTACTGCAAAACTTCGGTCATCCGTGGACTTTGCCGAGGGGAATAAGAAAACACTAGTGAGGTTGAATTGACAAAGGATTAAGAGTATTTACCTGATTCTCAGAGGGTCGATCTCTTATAAGCGTTATGATCCACTCCATCTATCCTTTGGGGATTCACATATGTCAACCGGTACAGGGATGTGAATCATATCACTTGTCATACCCCGATACCAGAGAGTGAGAGGGCAAAGGTGGATCCAGCAATGAGAAACAATCGATTTGTAACAGGGCTATGCCTCCTTCAAAAATCGATTTTTTTCTCATGTGTTCATATGGGAAGAATACATGTATGTCAAATTGCTGGATCCGCCCCTGCTGAGAGGTAGACAAGGCAGTGTTCACCACATCAACACAGCTCGTCTAGCCGTCTACGGTTTGGAGGGGATGAAAGTAAGGTAATGAAATGACCCCGCCAACACTGCCTGTCTAGCCTTCCACACCTTGAGAGTGAGAGCGAAGGAGGGGGCGAGGGGCAATGGGCATTTATGACCGACCTCGCTTTTGCACGACCTTCAACTCGAACTGGCCAGCTTACAAAAACATAACGATTTTATGGAATGTTTACTTTCCTTAGACTACCGAAGGAAAAGAATAATGAGAGATATGGTGGAAAGAAGAAATTGTGAGACTGAAGCTAAAATTTGCTCGATAAGGATAATGTGTGCCGATGTACACACGTAAATAGTTTGTCACCTAGAGTTTGACTCGGAAAGTCGTCTTTTTTCAAGAGATAATGGATAATAGAACTGGATTGATCAAACTTTTTTATTTTTTTCGGATGAATTGCTACTTTAACAAAACAACATTTTTATACCTTATTTCCCCTTTGAACGCTCTCAAGGCGCACTCGCGATAATGCTGTAGGATTAGTAAATCTTTACTGGTATTAAACAAACTATCTAATTGGCTGACAAGTTTCGTCGTATTTATTTTGTCAGGTGATTACAAAAAAGTTCAAAATGAGTAAGTACATAATTTATTAGCTAAACTAAATATTTTTACGTTACATTTTAGTTACCAGACAGTTTCCTTGTTTTTAATTTCGTTGGCGTCAAAGTATGATCTCCGTAGTCAAAACTATATACTTTGAATTATGCACTCATATCTGTAACAATAGACAAAAACAAATGCAAGGAAGGAACAAGTAAATGATCAGATGTGACCTTTTCTAAAACATCCTAAACTGTTCGATCAATTCGAACTCCTGGAAGAATTCATCCAGCTAGATTTTTCGCCAAACTGTTTTGTTCTGTGGAGTAGTTTCGTATATTTGTCTCAGCTGGAACATTTGTACTTTTTTCGCCGTTTTGTCAACCAACTTTTACAGTTTAAGCTTGATCACTTTTGTTTCTGTGATTCAATCTGCCTCTCACAATAGTTGCAGATCCAAAATGTTTCGTCGGGCACCTTCAATCTACTGTGTGTGCTAAATCAGCAAGGTACTTGTAGGATTAATTAACAAACACCACTTAATTTGAGCAAGCAAATATTGATTTTTCCTCGTAGACTGATCGCTGATCTTTGAACTCATCGGATAAGACTGGAAAATGGCTAAATGAAGGGTGAAGGGTTACCGAGTAATTCCTTTATAGTATTTATTGAAAATTAAAGCTGTATAATCAAGTATTACTCCGTCACATTCGATAAGCTAAAGGCTGCTCATAGAGCAAAAGTTTAGCTTATCAAACGTTTCAGGGTTGCAGTCAGTGGCGTCTCGTATCATTTGGCAACACTGCATTTCGTCCATTTAAACTCATTCAAAATATCGATTTGAGTGAGTGCACTGTACACTTTCAATAAATCGACCTTTTTAATTCGTTCAAATTGACAAAATTAAGCATTGCCAGACTGCACCCAAGGTCACTGGTTGCAGTTATCGTTATAAAGCTAATCAATTTTTTAATACTTTTTTTTAGGGTCTCAATATCAGCCCTACTTTTATCCAGTCAACATGTCTTATCCTATGATTTCAAAGATTAGGCTGCTGTAAAAAGATTAAAAAAAAAAACAAAAAAACAAATTAATAATACAGTTTTGTATAACTTTGGAAGTTCAGAAAAACAATACATTTGTTGGTAATCTTTGATAATTTTTCTCAGTGTACTTTTCTTCGTTTACACCTTTATTCATATGGAGCAAGTTGCTACTGTTGGCCCCTGTGAAGACCATAATGCATCCTGAAACTCAAAAAGTAACCTATCGGTTTCGGAAGATTCAATTTTTCTTCAACTTGGTTGCTGTTATCCTCCTTGCTTTGTGCGAGATCGTCTGCCTTTACAGCCGATTTCAAGAGCTGAAAGTGAATGCCGTCGACTGCGATCAGCTGTCGTTACATTTCATACCTGACAACATGATCATTTTCATTGCCTATAATTTGTCGTCAACTGTTCTAGCTGTATCTGGAGTCATTCAAACAAAGACAAACTTCCATACACTTCAAGTAGGTAAATTCAAAGAACCAAATGCAACTATATTATTTACAAAATCGACAATGTACACGGAAAAAAAACTTCTGTCGTGAGAACAATAGTTCCGTTGTGACTACCACGATTCACGACCCATATTGATTCCCACGAATCGGAGTAGCCACAACCACGAATCTATATTGTTAATTTTACCACGTATCGTTGTTTAATTACCACGAATTGTGGTTTCTCTACCAAGAAATATTTTAAAAACATTTTGTAAACATTTTTCTTCCTTCGCCTGCCCTTGCTATCTTTCCTCCCCACCCCTCCTTAATTATCCATCCTCTCCTCCCTCACCTCCCACCTTGGTAGATTACCACCTAACGGCTTTGCGACTGTTGATGAGAGTATCCACAGGTAAAATTACGTACCCTGACATTTACAGATGCTCCACCCCTTCGACCCTGTCTGCGCACATTACTTACACCCTCGCACACCTATGTAGAGGTGGTGCCAGGGAGAGTAGTGCATCACCGCGGAAGATTAACTGACTACCTACATAGTTCATATATGTATGATGTTGGGTCTGTGAATGAGAGTCGCGATGTGTAGGATGAAGAATAGTTCGTATACAGGGTGTTTCACGTAACCTGCTCACTATGGTTTCCTTGAACGGGAGACGATAAAAAAATCTGGAAAAATCGGTTTTGCAGTAACTCGGACCTGAAATTTCATTTAAAAATACTGCCACAACCCCACGTTTGGTTTTTGGGGGGTTTTCAGGGGGGGCACCCCCCTAATCTCGAGATTTTCAAATAGCAACCCCTATCTTGTGATACCTCATTTGAAAGAAGGTGAAATTCTAAGCTCTTTGGCTTAAACTGGAAGTCGAGATCTTTTTCCGTTTTCGAGATATCGAAGGTCGAAGTTCGATATAGGACCAATTTTAGAAAATTCTTAACTCCTACAAAAATAGACGAAAAACAAAAAACTGAACATGTAAAATGCTCTACTTGATGAGTACTTTCAAGAAAAAAAATGCGAATTTACAATCAAATAAACCGGAAGTCGACTTTTAGGCACCTTAACATTTTTGGCGGGAAAACCCCCATTTCTCAACATTTTCAAACAGCAACTCCTATCTTTTAATACCTCATTCGAAAAGGCATAAAATGTTGTGCGTTTTGGCGCAATCAAAAGTCCGATATCGTTTTTCTAATTCGATATATCGAAAATCGAAGTTCGATTTAGACTATTTTTCGACCCTGTAAAAAACGGGTCCTATCGTGTGATACATCATTCAAAAGCGCATAAAAAAAACCAAGAATTTTAGTGCAAACTGGAAGTCAGTACCTTTTTTCGTGGTCGAGATATCGCAAGTCAAAGTTTAGTCTCTGGTTAGGGCCTACCTTAAATTTTGACTTGCGATATCTCGACCACGAAAAAAGGTACTGACTTCCGGTTTGCACTAGAATTCTTGGTTTTTATGCGCTTTTGAATGATGTATCACACGGTAGGACCCGTTTTTTACAGGGTCGAAAAATAGTCTAAATCGAACTTCGATTTTCGATATATCGAATTGGAAAAACGTTATCGGACTTTTGATTGCGCCAAAACGCACAACATTTTACGCCTTTTCGAATGAGGTATTAAAAGATAGGAGTTGCTGTTAGAAAATTTTGAGAAATGGGGGTTTTCCCGCCAAAAATGTTAAGGTGCCTAAAAGTCGACTTCCGGTTCATTTGATTGTAAATTCGTATTTTTTTCTTGAAAGTACTCATCAAGTAGAGCATTTTAAATGTTCAGTTTTTTTGTTTTACGACTATTTTTTTAGGAGTTAAGAATTTTCTAAAATTGGTCCTATATCGAACTTCGACCTTCGATATCTCGAAAACGGAAAAAGATCTCCACTTCCAGTTTAAGGCAAAGGGCTTAGAATTTTACCTTCTTTCAAATGAGGTATCACAAGATAGGGGTTGCTATTTGAAAATCTCGAGATTAGGGGGGTGCCCCCCCTGAAAACCCCCCAAAAATCAAACGTTGGGTTGTGGCAGTATTTTTACATGAAACTTCAGGTCCGAGTTACTGCAAAACCGATTTTACAGATTTCTTTATCGTCACCCGCTCAAGAAATCCATAGTGAGCAGGTTACGTGAAACACCCTGTATATACCAATCAGATTTGAAGTTTTGATTTCTACTTTTAGGTGATCTTCAAAGTGCAGTAGCTTCTAGAGTTATCATTATTTTTTATTTTTTTTTTGCAGTACCATGTGGGAGGCAGTTAGGAAAATCACTATGTTCCATTAAACTTCACAAAAAAACCAGTTTTGAGTCTTAGAGAGGTGTCCGAAAATGAGAGATTCGCGCTCGAGCAATACGGGATTCTCCCCGTTGCGTTGCCGCACTCGGCTCGCACTACGGTCTGAGACGCATGTCTATAGTAACTCATAAATACGGAGCGCTTAATTGCCTTAATTTTATCGGATTTCTTTGAATGATACATGTTTTCCTAGTAATTTTGGTACGCTGAGTTCATATCTGACCTTATTTTTTGCCCAAAATACTTCTTTCTTCGAATTTTTGACGGTTAATATTTTCGGTGACGCTCAATTGTAATGTATCAAATATCTTTAAATGAAACATGTTTCCCGCATAATTTTCGTTCACTGAATTCAATCTTAACCTTATTTTTCATCTGAAATAATTTGTGTATTTATTTTTTCTGCCATTGTTGTCATGTTGGTATTGGTTTAAGGTATGTACATGACTACATGCGTTTCCAGGGAGACATTGCTAAAATGATTCCGTAAGATAGAAAAAAATTACCTAACTAGTTAATACTTCATTTTGTCTCAAATAGTATATGCTTTGGCTCCTTGTAAAAGTAAAAAAAGATAAAAGTTCATGGTATACTGTTGAACTAAAAGAGTTAAATAATAACCCCCATCACATCACATGCTAATACTATGCGTGTTGTCATATGTCAACAAACTACGGTTTCTTCTACGGCCTACAAATGTATTTTTATCACTGCAGTAGTTTAATTACGCAGAACGTCCTTACCACAAAGTACGATTTATCGAGACTATCCTTACCTCTTGCTGCGGTTATCATAATATGAGTAAATTTACGCTTAATCCATTTACCAAGTTACCGTGGTAAATTTACCAAATTTTTTTTTCCGTGTAGTCGTTAAGATTTTACAAAAAAATTTGTTGCTCCACCAATAATCGATGAAATTTATTGAAACTTGGTGGAAGCGGGTTTTTTGGGTCGCTGAATTTATTTTTGACATAAGTTTTTCAAAATTCTCAAATCATATATGGCCGCCATTGTTTTTCGTTCAGATTCCTTCATTGCGCCTATTTTTCAAACTCAAAAAACGGATTTTTGGAAACTTCAAAAGTAAAACAAAATGCAAAAAAAAGGTCAAATATTTTTGAACTAAACACTGTAGCACATCAATCGAAAGATCTTTAAAATACACATCTTTTGGTGCAAAGTTCACGTCAATATCTATGTTCGTTCAAAAGTTATGGAGCATTGGAGGTTTGACTTTGACCCCCTGCACTCCCGCTCCCATTGACCAAATTCAAAAAACTGCAGATATTCTGAAAGATGATGCTTAGCTCTATCATCCCTGAAAGTTTCATCCATTTTTTAGGGGGCACTCCTAATGGTAGCTGGATGGACCCTTTTCATCAAAACAAATACCATTAATTGAGCCTGTCTCGTCCTCTAAAAAAATAATACAAAAACCATAACTTCGCTTACACTTTCGAACAGGCGTTAATGTTGTAACAATTCCCGAAACTAAAAAATTAAAAGAATACTGATCTAATTTGTTTATTTAATAAGATCCATTTTCACCCATGAAAGATTGAATGTTAAAAATTGCGCTTAAAAAAAAAAAAAAAAAAAAAAAAAAAAAAAAATCTTTATCAGCTGATCAAATAAAGGCAAAGAAACGTGACTACTTCATTCCGCGCTCTCTAGCGGGTTCTTCTTGAAGCTTTACTTTTGTGAGAAGATATCCTATAAGTAAAACCATGATCTGTATCGGTTTTATTTCGCGCCTTCTATTCGAAAATATCAGCTGACTCTAGAAATTCACAGAGAAAGATTATCAAATTAGTGAACAGGTGAGCCGCAGTGCAGCCAATGCAGCCAAACAATCACCGGCTGCAAAACAATAATAAATAAGAAAAAAAACATCACAGAACGACTCGTTATCGGCCGCCCGTACGAAAAAACCCCGAATGTACTTTAAAATCATTATATATTCAATAAACGTAATAAAATAACACAAAAACAATGTCCAACATAACAAATAATCATAAAAACAAACAAAAATTTATTCATCGTTAAACCAACACAGCAGAGTAAAATTACAACAAAGTTGGCAACATAAAACGCAAAATATTACCTCACCGCACTCCACTTACCCTCAAAAGTGGTGAGTCCGTCGTTAAATTGGAATTATAAAAAAACTAAAGCATTAAAATGAATCCAACTATTTTTGCTGCAAACTTTAGAAGGTACGATTTCATAATTGTACCATTGCAATCCTCAAAACGCAACAGACACGACAGGAAAAAATCACAAAATTCAAAAACAGCCGATTTTCAACTTTAGGCCACTCAGCATAGGAATACACGTGGAAAGCATAGGCTGCCTTATTACATTGTATACATTGTATTATATTGTTAGCAGCAAAACGATCGGAATAAGCGTGCCATGTTCCATGGGCACGCTTAAAATTAGAGCATCACGTTTCTCGCTCACACGCGTACAAAATCGTATGCTCTTCCGCACGTATGCATTTAAAAAAGGACGACAAAATCTCGCTTCTCTCCCCACCCTCGCAAACGAACTGATTCGCATCCTTTTCGCACTCGCACAACTTTTTGAGAGAAAAGTTTTTAGCATTATAAAAAGGGGACGCGGGGCCCGTACGGAAAAACTTATATTTTTCCCGAAGCATTGGAGCCGAGCCCGACCGATCGGTACCAGGCCCCTCCCGAACGGTGCAACGGTTCTCCTGGAACTTAGCTTCATTCTTACAAATAAATATAGGATATGGTACAGTCATAACTAGGAAGCTTCCAGTATCATTATCAGAATCAGTGTTGCCAGATGGGGTGATAAAGCCGTACGCTTTACATTGATTTAAATGGGGACGATACGGCTTTTTACCCTCGATCTGGAAACACTGATCAGAATTAGGGAGTTAGTATCATAGTTTTTGAAAGTTTGGAAGACGTTTGTTTTTGTTTTTAACAAATTATTAATGTATGCGTTCAACAATGCATACTTTAGCTTCATTTAAGACAGTTATAGTGCGAAGTCAACGGTTAGCGTGATAACAATGTACTCATTGGTCGCAATCATCTATGACAAACTTGCGAAGCGTTCCAGACTATGTTACTCACTCTCCCAATACCCTCATGCATAGACACCTCTTGCGAGAGTCGAAATTCGTATACATGACCTTGTTTCACAACCTATGGCTATCAAAATCGAATTGAAATGACTTGATGAATCCATTTCTGAAAAAAAAAAAGAAAAAAAAAAAAAAAAAAAATTCATTAAAAATGTCTCTGCATATACGATTTCACCGATGAGAGTAACGTACCATTACATGTAATAATGGGGGTTGCGTCAGAAAGAGAAGGGTATTTTGGAAAGGTCAACGAACTTTTTCATCGCCTAGCTGATGTCATCTCTAAAACCGTCTATTGTCGATGTAATGAGATGAAGCATAGTTTTAAGTATGTTTAAAAGAAACGAATATTTACGGGGGTGGTGCCTAAAGGGTTATTAAATTAAGATTTAAACAACATGAATGACACGGATATACTTGTCAATATCCAGACACGTAAACAAACGTGTCGCGTTGTGTGTTTATGTTCCCGCGCAACTTGACATGACAACATGACAAAAGCAGGAATGGAGAGCCGCGTCTCTCATAACAAGGAAAAAGTCCATTTCGTCAGTTTACCACCCTTTGGGTGGACTAGGCCGTTGACTCTATGTGGACCTTTTACCCGTCAAAAATGGATCACCTAACATCAGGCTTTATTTTAAGACTCTCCATGGTTGCTTGCAAAAGTGCAGGCTGGTCAAGTAAAACTGTGTTTGGAAATAGGTGACCCTTGTTCAGAGAACACACTTTTGCATTCCATTCCTGCACTTTTGCCGTTTTTTAAGCCCTCTTGTACTTATCCTATTCCACTGGTTCGTTTTTCTGCAGAGAGTAAGTAAAAAGTTTCTTTTTAAATTTCATAGTTTCTGATTGTTAACAAAACGCAGTGCTGAAGCGCGCTATCTGACAACGTTGCGTTTCGTCCATTCAAACTTATACAAAATATTGAACTCGAAGTCGTCACCGCACGATCTTCGGATTTTTCGATAGTTTCCATGGGTTTATATGGGCCTAATGCAACGTTGGCAGGTTACACGCTTTGCCACTGACACAACTGGAGGTTCGATGGAACTAAATAGAGTCCATTTATACGATGAGAGTTTGCACCATGTCTTGTCCTTTTTCAAAACAAGCCTGCAAGAGAGCTGCTATTATACGCAGGGGCTTGCCCTCTCTGGAGGGGTCAGGAGGCAAATTGATTATGAGGTTGGGGGGACCAATAATTATTCAAAATTGTATTCTAAGCTCAATAAATCGGAATTGTGATCTTTCCACATGAGAACTAAAAACTTTAAATTCATTTTATTCGCTAGAATGTGCTGTCAGCTATTTGCATTTGCCTCCTTGAGCTTAAAACTTAAATCTAAGAGCCAATCAGGAATTAATATAAAAATGGCGTACATTTCATATTATCTAGTGGCTTTAGAACAAGATACGTTGATTGATCCAAGTATATTTTTATGGAGTGGTGAGCTCATATGATCTTTCGATTTCTTCTCCTCATAATTTTATTCTTTATGGAAAAAAATTGAGCCAAAGGGGTTCAATATAGACTGTTTTAATCCAGCAATATATCGTATCGATTGCCATCCAAGGACCTCTGGTCCCAAAAAACAATTCGATTAATATCTATAATTCTCCAATCAGCGCATTTTTGAACTAAAAGTTTGTCTATTAAACCAAGAAATTAATTCGACCTTTTTGCGATTATGAATTCTACGTCTTCGAAAATGCTATGAGATGTTGGTTTCCCATTATTTTTCCACTGTTCACTTTTAGCGGGAAAAAGGTTGTCGGTGGTCCTTCTTCAAAACAAGAAACGTTGATGTAAGTATATACCGACACTTTACTTGTTACCAAAGCAGTGGCGGCCCGTGCAATGTGGCATCAACGTATTCTCTCCATTTAAACGTATATCAAACAGTCGATTTTCAGGAGGTGCAATGCACCCCTAAGATATCGATACTTTTCATTGATTTTAATGGCAAATGAGCATGGTTGCCACATTGCTCGATCCACCACTGTTCCAAAGACAGTGTAATAATTTGAAGAAAAGAATAAAAAAACTTAAACTTACCACATGAAGTTTTCATAGATATATTCTTTCCTCTCTTCGCAAACATTTAGTAGCATTAGCTTTAAGTAAATATGTCCACCTTTTCTGCAGTGTACTTTTCTTCATTCTGGCCTCTGTATTACTGGAGTAAATTATTCCTTCTGGCTCCGATAAAGCTGAACAAGGACCCAACCACAAACGAAATTAGCGTCGAATTCCAATGGCAACTCTATCGTTTTAATTCGTTTGTGGCCTTCATCATAGCTTGGGGTGAACTTCTCTTCTTAATCTTGCGATATCAGGAGCTGAGACTTTACGAGAACGATGAACCGGAGGCCGATGCTACGATCCACTTCATTCCGGACAACATGCTTATTTTCGTCGCTTCCATCATGTCATCGACTATTCTTGGTGTCACGGGTATTATGCAAACCAAAAGGAACTTCCATGCGCTCCAGGTAAGAAATAAGACCAGAGGACCAGAGGTGAATGCGGAAAATTTCTACCTTCCCCCCTCCTCTCTCTCTCTCTCTCATCTCTCTCTCTCCTCTCTCTCTCTCTCTCTCTTTCTCTCTCTCTCTCTCTCTCTCTCTCTCTCTCTCTCTCTTCTCTCTCTCTCTCTCTCTCTCTCTCTCTCTCTCTCTCTCTCTCTCTCTCTCTCTCTCGCTCTCCTCCTCTCTCTCTCTCTCTCTCTCTCTCCTCCCTCCTCTCTCTCTCTCTCTCTCTCTCTCTCTCTCTCTCTCTCTCCTCTCTCTCTCTCTCCTCTCTCTCTCTCTCTCTCTCTCTCTCTCTCTCACTCTATCTCTATCTCCTTTTTAGTCCGATAAAATTACCAGTGAGCTAAAGCATAAGTTGGATAGCTCCATTACTGAAAAACAAAAATTAAGAAGAGCCGAAACAGTTTTTTTAATAATAGCGTCTCAAAGCATAGTTCTAACTCTACACGATCAAGTTGCGGTTCTACCGAAGCATTTCTTTGGTAGAAAAACGGCCTTTCTCCATATGCTTTTGCTGAACTTTGGTACATCTGCAACTTGCTCCGGTAAAGCCCTAACTTTTGTTCTGCAAAGCTATTTTTTTTAAAAAAAAAAAAAAAAAAAAAAAAAAAAAACAAAAAAAAACAAAAAAAAACAAACAAAAAAAACTGCTTCAGCTCTATACTTAAACTTCGTTTTTTCAGTAATGTTTCTTTCGAAAATATTTACTATTTTTGGGTTTAAATATCAGAGCTTCCGTGTGTTGAAATGAGACGATGTATTTTGTGATCCTCCTGAGACTTTCCTCGCGATGTGAGGAAGGAGACAATTTTTACAGTGGCGGCTCGTGCAATATGACAACAATGGATTCCCTCCATTTCAACCGACGTAAAATAAGCGATTTAGAGCCAATTACTTAATTTGCATTGGTTTAAATGGTGAAAAAGCACGGTTGCTATATGGCTTGTCCCTAAAAAGATTGGATTTGCTACTTTTATGGTTTTCATGAAAACATCAACTTCCATCCTCAGATAGGGCAACCAATTGTTGAGGAGCAGTAAGAAGCTGGTGTTTCCATTCAAACTTACTGTTGTCAAGTCCAATCATTCTTGGGACAACCTATAGAGTATAGACCAGTGGCGGCTCGTGCCATCTGGCAACAATGTCTTCGCTCCATTTGAATCTATGTTTGACAATCGATTGCTGGTGAAGCGCTGCTTTACTTTCGAATCGATTTTTTTACATACAATTAAATGGAGGGATGACACTGTTGCCAATTGCACGAGCCGCCACTGGTATACACAGAACAAGCCGATCCTGAATTTTTTGTCTCGGAAATATAAAAAAAAAAAAAATCCCCTGTGACATTTCCTTTGATCTCAGAAATTGAATCAATTTTTCGTCAAGTTGATGAACAACTTGATACCCGAATAAAACCAAGCAAATTCAAATACATGGCCACTTTCCATATCATCGTCTCAGCTATCCTCTTGGCTGCCGATCTATTCGTCTGGAAGTTCACGAATTTCGAGTACGGAGTCTTTTCGGCAGCACATTCTACAGGTTAGTGTGTCCGACGCTGCTCGTTCAATACGAAGAGCTCGTTTGCGAAATCAGGAATCGATTCGAGACTATCAACGCGGAGCTGAAACTGAGCTGGGCACTACTTTGAAGGACATCACTCGGAGCCGAGCGGTAATCGAAGATATCGAATGTTTCACCAAGGTATATGATTCTGTTAAAAAAAAAAAAAAAAAAAAAAAAAAAAAAAAAAAAAAAATCATTGATCTAAGCCGATGCCTCCTTGATTCTAAAGGCTAAACATCTAAATCGGAATACTCCAGCAATGTAAAGAATTACTTTATTAATTACAAATAAAATAAATATTAGTATTGCGTCATCAACAAATTTTAACTTCTTGAAAGAAGTAAGCAAACCTGATCTGGTTACATTTGTGCACTTTGTCACTGATTACAGGCACTTTTTTGGGTAATTATTGGGTTCCCTGATAAGTGTTCCATGGAATTCCATGACCAAAATTCCGTGAACTCAATTTCTGTGGGCAAATCATTATTTTTCCTTAAAATTTCATGGAATTCTGTAGGACGATCATGGAATACCATGTATGGATTTTCCATGTAATTTCATGGAAAAATAATAAATAATTACGGAAATAATGACCCCGGAATTTCGGTCATGGAAATTCATGCAACATCTTTACAGGGGTTTAGAACCACAAAATAAATTTTGGAACACGATGAAGCTCTCTAAGCAACAACGAAAAATTAATTCACTCCGCATTACCAAAGCATATTTTTCCCAGAAACTTAAAAAAATTTGGCCGAATACAATTAGAGCACATGTTAGGAAGTTCCTAAATCTCGGTGAAACATACAAATAAATGATTATATTGAATCGTTTGACACACTATGGATAAAATTATTCAAATGCAGCAAATGAATTGGGGAAAATTGAACTTTAAAACAAAAAATCACAGATACTCGGAATTCACACCTAGAAGAAAAGTGTTTTTTATGCTTAATCCGAATGAAAAAAAAATAAAAGTGGATGTCTTGGCCTTTAGATACCGGAGGCGCGTCAAAGTCGACCCAAATATCCACATTTCCTGTTAGCATCAAATTCACTAACGATTAATATAAAACAGCCGTAAATGCTGGACATTAAAACTGAGGCCTACACATTTTGGACTGAAGCAAGATTCCAGAAATGGAGATGGAAATAAACATTAACAAACGTACAAAAGCCATTAGAAACAAATATTGTGATCAAAGCTCAGATAGAATTCTTTTGAGAAGTGTAGATAGACCCCGACCGATAGTCTTTGTAATATTTCTTTCGTTATTTCTTAAAAATTTGCATGATGGAAATGAATGAAAATGAGTATAAACTTTTGATTTTTAATGAGGAACACTTTAAAACCAAAAAATGAAAGTTTTAGGTAAGATTTGGGTGATGTTATGAAGGCTTAAAACTTGATATATCATACTGATATGAAATACCCGAATCTAACCTATAGCCTAATAACTTGCCACATGTTGGTGCTTCATTTCTCTGTCAATTTAGGACCAATATTGTCAAAATCTGGCTGAAAAAATTGAGCAAAAAGCACACATGTTCCTGCGATTAGACACCTCTTTCGATTAATGCTTCCAGAAAAAAAAAAATTATAAGACTTTAAAATCAAATTTAAAAAAATTGAACATGTGGCGCTATCTACTGAGCTAGAATTTATTTCAGACAGGTGAGGAATCACCTACCCTCTTGCGGTGTAACAGAAACACTGAACGTTTAACGGCCGCTTGCATTTGTTTTTCTATCTCCTCTGTGCAGCCAAAAGTCTCTCGAGGAAAAGAGTAGGTGAGCTCTTCCAGTTGTTCTGGTTGACATGTCAAGGCGTCCAATTGATTAACAACGCTTACGGGTGCGTAGTTTTTGCCTTGATCCTCGTGACGGCGTTTCAAGTGGTGGTCGTGCCCCACTACTTTTTGATCACCCTGTTCACTGAGTCTTCAACGATACCCGAGGAATACAAGGAGTGCGCTCTCACAGATATTCTCTGGATGTTTTGCTTCATAGTTCAACTGTTTGTTCTAGTCATTCCACCCTCTTATGCCTCATCTGAAGTAAGTCTCAAAATATTAAAAAAATTGTAATAAAATTTGGTGAGGAGGCGGTCGAAATAGAATGGCATTTTTCGGACATAATTTTTCGAATAATAGTCAAGATGATGAACAATATAAAGCGAAATAACCTGAAAATATGTAAAACTGTTCAGTTTAGAACTCAACATAAGTCAGATATAACATATGCATTTTGCAAGAACATACAATATTAACTTCTAAATGATTTTACAGTAAAAAAAAAAATAAATAACAATAGCTTCTTACGTCCGGAAAATCCACGTTTAGATTCACTAGATGTTTTACTAAAGTGTGAGTTTTTCTACAATAATCTACTTTTGAAGCATTTGACACGTTTGTTGAACAATAATTATTTTCCAGGCGCGCAAGACAATGAAAAATCCATTTTTTGCGCCAACTCAATTTTATAAAAAGTGGATAAGGCTAGTTTTCCAAAAGCACTCTATATTATATTGATCACACAAAAATGATCAAATTTTGTTTCTTGCTGTGCGACAAAAAGACCTTGAACTACTTTCCACCGACTCATAATTTCTTATAGTCTTAACTTCTTAAGCTGAAGTTCAGACTCAACTTTTTTTCTTAAAGGGAATTATATAAAGCCCAATATATTATTTCTTCCACCAGGGACACAAGACGGCAGTGATTGTTTGCAGGTATCTGTATCCAGACACGAGAAACCATCCTTGATGAGGTAAGTATCTAGAGTATCTCAAATATAACGAGTTTACTATATCTATCATGTTACAAGTAACAAGTATACAGTTTTTCACAGAAAGGAGTAACGCTGAACAGATTTTTCATATGCAGTTCGTCCGTTCCTTGCTGCTCATAAATCCGTCCATTCAAAGTCTAAAGAAAAAAACATCGGAAAGGAACTTCCATTTTGCTGTCATTGCACATAAAACGTGAGGTTAAATTCAAGGACGTCCTTGAAAACAATAGATTTCTTCCTCCACTTTCATATAATTTCAGCTTGATTAATTTATAGGACCTGTCTTTCTATCTGTTACAGCTGAAGGACTTTGTATTCCGTCAAAATCATTTGTTTTTCGATTTTACGGCGACGAATATACTGAAGCTCAGGCTGCACTTGTTAACATCAGTAAGTTGGTCTTTCAAAGCAAATCGTATTACATCAAAATTACGTACTAATTAATTAATTTAATTTAATTTTTTAAATCAATTAAGTAACTACTGGAGCGGATCCAGAAGATTGTCCTTCTCTCTCTCTCCGCCCATTTGAACGCATGTGTTAGAAAATGATAGATTAGGGGCACTCACGTGACTTTCGACCCCTCACTATGCAAAGTTGCTTTAAGTAGAAGCATTCTTAGACTTAAAATTCTGACTATATTATGAGAGCTGTAAGAGTTCAGATCGCTCTTGGGCTGAATATCAAAATTATTTTCAATAAATTATTTTTATTAAAACGCTGCTCAATTTTGAATTTTTGATCAATTGAAAAATGTTACTGTTAAAATTGAAAAAAAAAAAAAAAAAAAAAACACTTAACATTGCCAATAACCCATTTTATGAAATACTACAGGGTGCAGAAACATATGCCATCCTTGTAACCACGTATTTTAGAGGTCAAAATAATATTTTTTTCCCCCCTACAAACATGTATCCGAAATACCCTCCCCCCCTTGTTGAAAACAATCAGTTTTCAAGTTTCGGGCTCAATCATAGCATTGAATAATTAGGATTATTTTTTTTGTAGGTAATAATAAGATAGTATCTCATTTTTCTTCGTTTACTTTGTATGCTTTGGTGATTTTTAAATAGGGATCCGATCTATTCCGTTTCAGCTGAAATCATTCGTTTTCCATCAAATCCGTTGTTTTACGAATTATGGCAACGGACATCTTGAAACTAAAACTGCCTCTTTTGACGTCGGTAAGGACTCTTTTTGAGTTGTACCATACTCCGGCCTGTACGTGGTATGGTACAGATCTCTTTCTTTTTCCTCTCTTCCTCTCTCAAAGTCCAATGAAAACCAATGATTAATTTAATTTAATTAATTAATTAATTAATTTAATTTAAAAAAATTAATTTAATTTTTTTAATTTTTTTTATTAATTTATTATTTTTTTTTTATTAATTTAATTTTTTTTTTTTTTTTTTTTATTTTAAATTTCCCTCAAACAGTTTCATGATTTTTAGCAAACAGTGCCAGCGAATTTTCTTAGGGCTAACGATCAAATAAAAAGAGTCATAATATAGTCGGTCGAATTATTGAAATGAGTACCGATGCCAGTATAGGTACACGACATCATTTGTCATCTCTATTACAATACGTGGGGGCGTGTGAAATACGGATTCTCTACATTTAATGACTTAGGTCTATAAAAATAATCGATCATCAGGAAGCTCTTTAAACCCTCAATAAATCGCTACTTCTGTGTTTTACTCGGCAAAAAGCGTGATTGTCAAATTACACGAGCTGCTACTAATGGCAGTGGATACACATCTTTTGAGGTCTCAAACCCCCTGCTGGAGCTCAGGACTCTCAATATTTTAAAGACATTATTTTCTTATTTTTTACCGTTGTCACATACAGTCTATACTTTTTAAAGACTTAAAAGAAACGGCGGTCAACAACTCAACATATTCGACCCGAATTTGTAAGAGTTTCGTATAAATTGTAAAGCTTGAGACTACGATGAAAATATAGAGATTGAAACGAATTTTCGCCATGTATTTCTGAAATGTTTTTTTTAGTTGCCCCCACCCTCCATTTTGTAATTTACTGTGTTCAGGGGTTTTATCAGGAGTTGAGATTTGTTGCGCTATGATTTTAGATCAATATAGTTGAGCCATCAGCTAGAGATTGGTTGAATTACGAATAGCTTGCTCTTATTATTTTCTTTTGAATCGTTCTGATGCAATTTCTTTTACTCACCACATGTAACTTGTGATAATCAAATTGAATTCATTGATCAAAACCCAGAGGCCAAAGGCACATCAGTTTTTTTATATGTTTTCTTTTTTTAATACTCCGTCGCCATTTTCAGCTAATCGTTTTTCTTGGTTGTATTTCAGGTAATAGGAATAACAGTGACTTATTTACTAATCTCAATTCAATTCGGGATGTTGCGGATAGTTTTTAAGCAGCGATCATAATCGGTAGAAGAATCACTCAGTAATAGGTGGAAAATAAGTGCGTGTGCGGAAAAAATCAAATCTCATTTACAATTTAAGAGAGCAAATTCTTATTATCCTGATAGATAAAACCATGCCGTATTTAATTCTTGATGAATCCTATAGTTATCACGGTGTATTAATGAACTGTGCGTATTGACAATGACTCCGAGCTTCCTTATGAATGAAGGAAGTGATAATTAGAACTCATTAGAGCTATAAAACTCTGAATTTGGATGAATTTGCCCGATTTTTTTTTTTTTAAATTTGTACTTGTTTTCTTTGTTTATGTTCTTTTCTTGCAATGCAATCATTTCTAGAACTTGGTGGAAATACACATACATTACTGAGTGTGAGTGCGCGATAAAATTGTGGCAGTAATTAGATTTTAATGGACTTGATTCGTGAATGATTAATTTTGGCAGTGATGAAGCATGCAATCTGCACTGAAAATATACATATACTAGTGGCCGGTGGCCGCTTCGCGGCCAAGCGTTCCGTTTCGCGCCTTGCGCGTGATTTTTGTTTATTCGAGCTAAGACTTACTCAATATCATCCACTCTCCCTAACTCCGTTTGCTATTCGCCCATCTAATCTTGCTCCGAAGAACGAAATCTAAAACTTACTCTATTATTCCTGAAATACTAAAGTGTTATTTTCTCGGGTACACCAAAGGTTTTGAAAACAGGAGTCATTATTTGGAGGGGCAAAATAGCAAACCCCCGCCCAAATCCCCTTACACGAAACTTAAACATTTTTTAGGGTATAGTCGTTCTCAAGAGGCCCGATCCAAACCAGCCAATTTTTTTTTGGCGCTCATGGAGACGCTGAAACCTTCAGAATCGGCGCATTTGGATGCACCGTATTAGCGCATGTGGATTATACGATTTAGAACTGTACAGAGGAAAGAAGGGAAGGAGAGAAAGAGATAGCGAGAGTGAGAAACCTGCATTCACAATAAAATGAGAAGTTCGGGATCAGCAAACAAATACGCATGATCGAGATCGCACACCCACACCTACGATAACCTTTCGTTGAACTGACATGACAATAGGACATTGCGTTTCAGTGAATATCAAAAATCTATATATGAATGGGAGAGAAACTTTGCGCGGGAAACTATGCCTTTTTCAAACAGCCCTTTATTAACGACAGTAATTTTTTTTAAATAGGTTGGCTCGAAAATTCAGGCAAACTTCGTCCTTAGACGTCTCTCTTAAGACGTAAATCTTAATTTTAGGGTCATTCTTTTAGCGCTTTTTGACTACTGATTTTGCAGCAAATTGCCGTTTTTTGGGCTACTTTTTCAAAAATTCCTTCGTGTATGTTTTAGCGCTTTTGGCTTATCTTTTTTGGGGATTGGCGCTTTTGAATGGTCGCCTCCCCCCCCCCCCAAAGATGCAATTCCTATTTTTTAGAGTTTTTTTTAGACATTTCACGAAGCTCAAGTTTGTACAACCAATGAACAGCTATTGGCAGCCGATTTTAGCGTACGACGCACGGGTCCATCGGACCCAGTTCCAGCAACTAAGGGCATCCCAAGTTCACCATAGGGTTTCAGTGTGAAGTCAACGGTTAGCCAAAAATTACATCAATAATGCACTCATCGGTTGCAATCGGTTGTGACAAAACTCGCATAGCGTTCCAAACTATCTCACCCACCTCCCGTGACCTCCAATCCCCATGTGTATACCCATCTCTTTCTAGTGTCCTGCTTCGTATACACAGGGCCTCGTATTACGGCATGTTAACAGCCAAATCGCATTAAAATTGAAGAATTCATTTCTGCCAAAAAATATTTCACAAAAGATGTTCTCTACATACGTTTTTTTTTAAATTAGAGTATAGCAGTACAACATGGGGGTTACGTGAGAGCAAGATGTTTGGAACGCTCATCACCGGATGACGTCATCACCATCACCAAGTCATCACTAAAGAACCGTATATCTTGAAATAAACGTCGGACTGGCCCACTAATATTACTGCACAGATTAAAAAATAACAGGTATACAATCAAATGAACCATAAAAACTACATACTCAAGGCTCAAGAGATCTATCGAAACTTGTTTTTCTTTTTTCTTTTATTTAATTCGGTAAAAAACAGACCTTAAAAATAACCTCGCCAAAACGCGAACTGAAACGAAAACAACTCAAATCGCCAACTTAAAATGAAAAAAATCTGTAACCATATTTTTGTTCGTTAGTAAGTAGTATTCTTGGATGAATCACTTATACATTTAAAGTAAACGATGCATTTTCAACAGAAAACCAATTATTTAAGGTAAGCACCCCAGTAGCTGACACCCCTAAGATTTGCACCAGTACCCGACACCCATTTTTCACACTGTAAAAAGTACTATTTTGGTGGCAGTACCTACTGGTGTTTTGTGTGGTTTTTTCTGAGACCTTAAATGTGAAACATTCGAAAACAAAACACAAACCACCAAAATGCCTCTAAACCAATGTTTTTCACATTGTGAAAAATAAGTGTCGGGTACTGGTGCAAATTTCAGGGGTGTCGGCGACTGGGGTGTTTACCTTACTTAACTCAGTATTCAGTAAAATTTGACAGTATATTATTTCTGAGAAAAGTATAACCACCGTCTCAACTCATGAATAATAACCCTAATCTTTTAGTTTCTTTATAAATTCTCGAAACCTTGCTCAAATTTGCTGGGTTATATTCGAGATATTGAATCAATGCACCGATCTCATCAAGTCATCGTTGATTGTACTATTCTGTATATCTATGCATATGAAACATATGATAAGTATCGAAGCTCTATACATCGCGAAGCGATACAGCAACCTCGTCAAGCCATCATCAATCGAAGACTGTACAGTGCTGCCGTATTTAACATAAAATATTTATACAAATTTTTCATTAAGTCTGAAGTGCCTGGTATATTTCTCAACACAGCTAGCAGCAATGTGACTCTCTCATTGTGTATATCTACGTAAAAATATGGATAAAAAGTCAAAATTATACATCGATATCATGAAGTCGCTATTAAAATGCGTCTACCCGAACGGTTCCTTCCGCGAGTAAAACATATGATGAAGATCGCCATGGTAACGTCAAATCGTGCGATCGAATTAAAAAAAAACAAGCAGGGAAGCTCCGATACATTGCATGTATTGGAAAAGCGTGCCTGTGAATTGTAAACATAAAAATCTGCGCATAAGTTGTTTCATTTGGTCTTCTGCTCTGCTGGGTTTTGCATAAAGGCTTACGCATACATGGTTTAAATATTTATTATAATGTAGCTCATGGGCGAAGATTTGTCAATTTATTGTATATTATTTAAGGTACAGGAAGTGCTGTTGGAGCTTTGATTAAGAAAATATGACAATGTATATGCATTTGAGACGTATATTTGAAAAAAATATTTTTGAGTCGTTGTTTTTGCAGTGACACATTACAGTTGGTTCAGTGTTTTGTTCATTTGTGGATTACAGTTGTTTGAAATGCATCAGCAATACTTAAGGAGACATTGTAGTATGTAACTAACATATGAATTGAATAAATAGATTTATAATATACATGAATGATTCAATAATGAAAATTTGGATGAAATCACTGATTATAGAGTATTTGAAGTTTAAATGATTCGATTCTGCGTTGAATGGATGTAAAAGATTCTATTTATAATTTAATAAAATGAGAAAAGAAAAGATAGGTAGGCCATGGTTTTGTTGGTGGAATATGGTGATGAAAGGTAAAGAAGGTAATTAATAAATGTCTACATATTGATAGAGACGAAATAGAGTCATTCCTTTCAATATCTGAATTTTTAGACACAGTATTGGCCGATTTGGATCTGAAAATTAAACAATTACAATTATGTCAATAAAAGCAATTCCTGCTATGTTTTCATTAAAGGCTTTACTGTACAGAGAAACCTTATGGTGAATACTCAAGATAAAATTAAGCTGAATCATCTACTTTGAAAAAATGCTATGATTAGCATCCAGTAAAAACATTACAGACGTACATACTAATTGAAGTATTAATAATTTATGCATCAACTTTGACAACTATAATCCGTGTAGTCCCCTACTTCATTGCGATGCGTCCCTTCAAGCAAACAGAGTTGCTTACTAGAGTTGCAGAGTTTCTAGCCTTTCATTCGATGACATTCTATCAATGAGAAGCAAAAAAAGTTACGCATATAAAAGCTTCCACCCCTCCCCCTCTCCATACATGTGCTTATTTTACAAAATTGGCCGTATAGTGGTACCTTTGATGATTATATTTAATTTTTGGATTCTCTCAAGAGAGCAAGTATAGTCTGGACTCAGCGCATGAGATTTCAATTATTTTACTCATCGGACAGTGATTAAAAACCAGAGGACCTGAATAGAATAAAAGAAGTCTACTATATTTCATATACAAAGTGAGCCAGAGCATCCGTTGCTGGCATTTTTCTCGAAAATTACTGAAACAAATGATTTGAAACAAAACAATCAGACAGAAAATTGACTCCAAATTTTTCATTTCTGATATTTTCATAAGCTCCTGACAACCTCTTGGGGGTTCTGGGGGTTCAAACACATTTTTCAACTTTTCTCGAAAAAACCCTCAATGCAGATGTAAAAATTCATTTATAATCTAAAAGTAGAGAAAACAATTCGTTTTATAAGTTTGAAAAATAGGCGCAACGTAGGAATCTGAACAAAAAACTTCTGTGAAGAAAGCTGATTTTATAAGCTTTCAGATGGCGCAAACCGCGATGCCGAAAAACATTTCGTTCAAGAATTATGACCGCGCAAAGTTTCAAATCTAGGCCAAAAATAGGGTTCCGACTTTCGATTCTACAAAAAAATTTGTTGCTCCACCAATAATCGATGAAATTTATTGAAACTTGGTGGAAGCGGGTTTTTTGGGTCGCTGAATTTATTTTTGACATAAGTTTTTCAAAATTCTCAAATCATATATGGCCGCCATTGTTTTTCGTTCAGATTCCTTCATTGCGCCTATTTTTCAAACTCAAAAAACGGATTTTTGGAAACTTCAAAAGTAAAACAAAATGCAAAAAAAAGGTCAAATATTTTTGAACTAAACACTGTAGCACATCAATCGAAAGATCTTTAAAATACACATCTTTTGGTGCAAAGTTCACGTCAATATCTATGTTCGTTCAAAAGTTATGGAGCATTGGAGGTTTGACTTTGACCCCCTGCACTCCCGCTCCCATTGACCAAATTCAAAAAACTGCAGATATTCTGAAAGATGATGCTTAGCTCTATCATCCCTGAAAGTTTCATCCATTTTTTAGGGGGCACTCCTAATGGTAGCTGGATGGACCCTTTTCATCAAAACAAATACCATTAATTGAGCCTGTCTCGTCCTCTAAAAAAATAATACAAAAACCATAACTTCGCTTACACTTTCGAACAGGCGTTAATGTTGTAACAATTCCCGAAACTAAAAAATTAAAAGAATACTGATCTAATTTGTTTATTTAATAAGATCCATTTTCACCCATGAAAGATTGAATGTTAAAAATTGCGCTTAAAAAAAAAAAAAAAAAAAAAAAAAAAAAAAAATCTTTATCAGCTGATCAAATAAAGGCAAAGAAACGTGACTACTTCATTCCGCGCTCTCTAGCGGGTTCTTCTTGAAGCTTTACTTTTGTGAGAAGATATCCTATAAGTAAAACCATGATCTGTATCGGTTTTATTTCGCGCCTTCTATTCGAAAATATCAGCTGACTCTAGAAATTCACAGAGAAAGATTATCAAATTAGTGAACAGGTGAGCCGCAGTGCAGCCAATGCAGCCAAACAATCACCGGCTGCAAAACAATAATAAATAAGAAAAAAAACATCACAGAACGACTCGTTATCGGCCGCCCGTACGAAAAAACCCCGAATGTACTTTAAAATCATTATATATTCAATAAACGTAATAAAATAACACAAAAACAATGTCCAACATAACAAATAATCATAAAAACAAACAAAAATTTATTCATCGTTAAACCAACACAGCAGAGTAAAATTACAACAAAGTTGGCAACATAAAACGCAAAATATTACCTCACCGCACTCCACTTACCCTCAAAAGTGGTGAGTCCGTCGTTAAATTGGAATTATAAAAAAACTAAAGCATTAAAATGAATCCAACTATTTTTGCTGCAAACTTTAGAAGGTACGATTTCATAATTGTACCATTGCAATCCTCAAAACGCAACAGACACGACAGGAAAAAATCACAAAATTCAAAAACAGCCGATTTTCAACTTTAGGCCACTCAGCATAGGAATACACGTGGAAAGCATAGGCTGCCTTATTACATTGTATACATTGTATTATATTGTTAGCAGCAAAACGATCGGAATAAGCGTGCCATGTTCCATGGGCACGCTTAAAATTAGAGCATCACGTTTCTCGCTCACACGCGTACAAAATCGTATGCTCTTCCGCACGTATGCATTTAAAAAAGGACGACAAAATCTCGCTTCTCTCCCCACCCTCGCAAACGAACTGATTCGCATCCTTTTCGCACTCGCACAACTTTTTGAGAGAAAAGTTTTTAGCATTATAAAAAGGGGACGCGGGGCCCGTACGGAAAAACTTATATTTTTCCCGAAGCATTGGAGCCGAGCCCGACCGATCGGTACCAGGCCCCTCCCGAACGGTGCAACGGTTCTCCTGGAACTTAGCTTCATTCTTACAAATAAATATAGGATATGGTACAGTCATAACTAGGAAGCTTCCAGTATCATTATCAGAATCAGTGTTGCCAGATGGGGTGATAAAGCCGTACGCTTTACATTGATTTAAATGGGGACGATACGGCTTTTTACCCTCGATCTGGAAACACTGATCAGAATTAGGGAGTTAGTATCATAGTTTTTGAAAGTTTGGAAGACGTTTGTTTTTGTTTTTAACAAATTATTAATGTATGCGTTCAACAATGCATACTTTAGCTTCATTTAAGACAGTTATAGTGCGAAGTCAACGGTTAGCGTGATAACAATGTACTCATTGGTCGCAATCATCTATGACAAACTTGCGAAGCGTTCCAGACTATGTTACTCACTCTCCCAATACCCTCATGCATAGACACCTCTTGCGAGAGTCGAAATTCGTATACATGACCTTGTTTCACAACCTATGGCTATCAAAATCGAATTGAAATGACTTGATGAATCCATTTCTGAAAAAAAAAAAGAAAAAAAAAAAAAAAAAAAATTCATTAAAAATGTCTCTGCATATACGATTTCACCGATGAGAGTAACGTACCATTACATGTAATAATGGGGGTTGCGTCAGAAAGAGAAGGGTATTTTGGAAAGGTCAACGAACTTTTTCATCGCCTAGCTGATGTCATCTCTAAAACCGTCTATTGTCGATGTAATGAGATGAAGCATAGTTTTAAGTATGTTTAAAAGAAACGAATATTTACGGGGGTGGTGCCTAAAGGGTTATTAAATTAAGATTTAAACAACATGAATGACACGGATATACTTGTCAATATCCAGACACGTAAACAAACGTGTCGCGTTGTGTGTTTATGTTCCCGCGCAACTTGACATGACAACATGACAAAAGCAGGAATGGAGAGCCGCGTCTCTCATAACAAGGAAAAAGTCCATTTCGTCAGTTTACCACCCTTTGGGTGGACTAGGCCGTTGACTCTATGTGGACCTTTTACCCGTCAAAAATGGATCACCTAACATCAGGCTTTATTTTAAGACTCTCCATGGTTGCTTGCAAAAGTGCAGGCTGGTCAAGTAAAACTGTGTTTGGAAATAGGTGACCCTTGTTCAGAGAACACACTTTTGCATTCCATTCCTGCACTTTTGCCGTTTTTTAAGCCCTCTTGTACTTATCCTATTCCACTGGTTCGTTTTTCTGCAGAGAGTAAGTAAAAAGTTTCTTTTTAAATTTCATAGTTTCTGATTGTTAACAAAACGCAGTGCTGAAGCGCGCTATCTGACAACGTTGCGTTTCGTCCATTCAAACTTATACAAAATATTGAACTCGAAGTCGTCACCGCACGATCTTCGGATTTTTCGATAGTTTCCATGGGTTTATATGGGCCTAATGCAACGTTGGCAGGTTACACGCTTTGCCACTGACACAACTGGAGGTTCGATGGAACTAAATAGAGTCCATTTATACGATGAGAGTTTGCACCATGTCTTGTCCTTTTTCAAAACAAGCCTGCAAGAGAGCTGCTATTATACGCAGGGGCTTGCCCTCTCTGGAGGGGTCAGGAGGCAAATTGATTATGAGGTTGGGGGGACCAATAATTATTCAAAATTGTATTCTAAGCTCAATAAATCGGAATTGTGATCTTTCCACATGAGAACTAAAAACTTTAAATTCATTTTATTCGCTAGAATGTGCTGTCAGCTATTTGCATTTGCCTCCTTGAGCTTAAAACTTAAATCTAAGAGCCAATCAGGAATTAATATAAAAATGGCGTACATTTCATATTATCTAGTGGCTTTAGAACAAGATACGTTGATTGATCCAAGTATATTTTTATGGAGTGGTGAGCTCATATGATCTTTCGATTTCTTCTCCTCATAATTTTATTCTTTATGGAAAAAAATTGAGCCAAAGGGGGTTCAATATAGACTGTTTTAATCCAGCAATATATCGTATCGATTGCCATCCAAGGACCTCTGGTCCCAAAAAACAATTCGATTAATATCTATAATTCTCCAATCAGCGCATTTTTGAACTAAAAGTTTGTCTATTAAACCAAGAAATTAATTCGACCTTTTTGCGATTATGAATTCTACGTCTTCGAAAATGCTATGAGATGTTGGTTTCCCATTATTTTTCCACTGTTCACTTTTAGCGGGAAAAAGGTTGTCGGTGGTCCTTCTTCAAAACAAGAAACGTTGATGTAAGTATATACCGACACTTTACTTGTTACCAAAGCAGTGGCGGCCCGTGCAATGTGGCATCAACGTATTCTCTCCATTTAAACGTATATCAAACAGTCGATTTTCAGGAGGTGCAATGCACCCCTAAGATATCGATACTTTTCATTGATTTTAATGGCAAATGAGCATGGTTGCCACATTGCTCGATCCACCACTGTTCCAAAGACAGTGTAATAATTTGAAGAAAAGAATAAAAAAACTTAAACTTACCACATGAAGTTTTCATAGATATATTCTTTCCTCTCTTCGCAAACATTTAGTAGCATTAGCTTTAAGTAAATATGTCCACCTTTTCTGCAGTGTACTTTTCTTCATTCTGGCCTCTGTATTACTGGAGTAAATTATTCCTTCTGGCTCCGATAAAGCTGAACAAGGACCCAACCACAAACGAAATTAGCGTCGAATTCCAATGGCAACTCTATCGTTTTAATTCGTTTGTGGCCTTCATCATAGCTTGGGGTGAACTTCTCTTCTTAATCTTGCGATATCAGGAGCTGAGACTTTACGAGAACGATGAACCGGAGGCCGATGCTACGATCCACTTCATTCCGGACAACATGCTTATTTTCGTCGCTTCCATCATGTCATCGACTATTCTTGGTGTCACGGGTATTATGCAAACCAAAAGGAACTTCCATGCGCTCCAGGTAAGAAATAAGACCAGAGGACCAGAGGTGAATGCGGAAAATTTCTACCTTCCCCCCTCCTCTCTCTCTCTCTCTCATCTCTCTCTCTCCTCTCTCTCTCTCTCTCTCTTTCTCTCTCTCTCTCTCTCTCTCTCTCTCTCTCTCTCTCTTCTCTCTCTCTCTCTCTCTCTCTCTCTCTCTCTCTCTCTCTCTCTCTCTCTCTCTCTCGCTCTCCTCCTCTCTCTCTCTCTCTCTCTCTCTCCTCCCTCCTCTCTCTCTCTCTCTCTCTCTCTCTCTCTCTCTCTCTCTCCTCTCTCTCTCTCTCCTCTCTCTCTCTCTCTCTCTCTCTCTCTCTCTCACTCTATCTCTATCTCCTTTTTAGTCCGATAAAATTACCAGTGAGCTAAAGCATAAGTTGGATAGCTCCATTACTGAAAAACAAAAATTAAGAAGAGCCGAAACAGTTTTTTTAATAATAGCGTCTCAAAGCATAGTTCTAACTCTACACGATCAAGTTGCGGTTCTACCGAAGCATTTCTTTGGTAGAAAAACGGCCTTTCTCCATATGCTTTTGCTGAACTTTGGTACATCTGCAACTTGCTCCGGTAAAGCCCTAACTTTTGTTCTGCAAAGCTATTTTTTTTAAAAAAAAAAAAAAAAAAAAAAAAAAAAAACAAAAAAAAAACAAAAAAAAACAAAAAAAAACTGCTTCAGCTCTATACTTAAACTTCGTTTTTTCAGTAATGTTTCTTTCGAAAATATTTACTATTTTTGGGTTTAAATATCAGAGCTTCCGTGTGTTGAAATGAGACGATGTATTTTGTGATCCTCCTGAGACTTTCCTCGCGATGTGAGGAAGGAGACAATTTTTACAGTGGCGGCTCGTGCAATATGACAACAATGGATTCCCTCCATTTCAACCGACGTAAAATAAGCGATTTAGAGCCAATTACTTAATTTGCATTGGTTTAAATGGTGAAAAAGCACGGTTGCTATATGGCTTGTCCCTAAAAAGATTGGATTTGCTACTTTTATGGTTTTCATGAAAACATCAACTTCCATCCTCAGATAGGGCAACCAATTGTTGAGGAGCAGTAAGAAGCTGGTGTTTCCATTCAAACTTACTGTTGTCAAGTCCAATCATTCTTGGGACAACCTATAGAGTATAGACCAGTGGCGGCTCGTGCCATCTGGCAACAATGTCTTCGCTCCATTTGAATCTATGTTTGACAATCGATTGCTGGTGAAGCGCTGCTTTACTTTCGAATCGATTTTTTTACATACAATTAAATGGAGGGATGACACTGTTGCCAATTGCACGAGCCGCCACTGGTATACACAGAACAAGCCGATCCTGAATTTTTTGTCTCGGAAATATAAAAAAAAAAAAAATCCCCTGTGACATTTCCTTTGATCTCAGAAATTGAATCAATTTTTCGTCAAGTTGATGAACAACTTGATACCCGAATAAAACCAAGCAAATTCAAATACATGGCCACTTTCCATATCATCGTCTCAGCTATCCTCTTGGCTGCCGATCTATTCGTCTGGAAGTTCACGAATTTCGAGTACGGAGTCTTTTCGGCAGCACATTCTACAGGTTAGTGTGTCCGACGCTGCTCGTTCAATACGAAGAGCTCGTTTGCGAAATCAGGAATCGATTCGAGACTATCAACGCGGAGCTGAAACTGAGCTGGGCACTACTTTGAAGGACATCACTCGGAGCCGAGCGGTAATCGAAGATATCGAATGTTTCACCAAGGTATATGATTCTGTTAAAAAAAAAAAAAAAAAAAAAAAAAAAAAAAAAAAAAAAATCATTGATCTAAGCCGATGCCTCCTTGATTCTAAAGGCTAAACATCTAAATCGGAATACTCCAGCAATGTAAAGAATTACTTTATTAATTACAAATAAAATAAATATTAGTATTGCGTCATCAACAAATTTTAACTTCTTGAAAGAAGTAAGCAAACCTGATCTGGTTACATTTGTGCACTTTGTCACTGATTACAGGCACTTTTTTGGGTAATTATTGGGTTCCCTGATAAGTGTTCCATGGAATTCCATGACCAAAATTCCGTGAACTCAATTTCTGTGGGCAAATCATTATTTTTCCTTAAAATTTCATGGAATTCTGTAGGACGATCATGGAATACCATGTATGGATTTTCCATGTAATTTCATGGAAAAATAATAAATAATTACGGAAATAATGACCCCGGAATTTCGGTCATGGAAATTCATGCAACATCTTTACAGGGGTTTAGAACCACAAAATAAATTTTGGAACACGATGAAGCTCTCTAAGCAACAACGAAAAATTAATTCACTCCGCATTACCAAAGCATATTTTTCCCAGAAACTTAAAAAAATTTGGCCGAATACAATTAGAGCACATGTTAGGAAGTTCCTAAATCTCGGTGAAACATACAAATAAATGATTATATTGAATCGTTTGACACACTATGGATAAAATTATTCAAATGCAGCAAATGAATTGGGGAAAATTGAACTTTAAAACAAAAAATCACAGATACTCGGAATTCACACCTAGAAGAAAAGTGTTTTTTATGCTTAATCCGAATGAAAAAAAAATAAAAGTGGATGTCTTGGCCTTTAGATACCGGAGGCGCGTCAAAGTCGACCCAAATATCCACATTTCCTGTTAGCATCAAATTCACTAACGATTAATATAAAACAGCCGTAAATGCTGGACATTAAAACTGAGGCCTACACATTTTGGACTGAAGCAAGATTCCAGAAATGGAGATGGAAATAAACATTAACAAACGTACAAAAGCCATTAGAAACAAATATTGTGATCAAAGCTCAGATAGAATTCTTTTGAGAAGTGTAGATAGACCCCGACCGATAGTCTTTGTAATATTTCTTTCGTTATTTCTTAAAAATTTGCATGATGGAAATGAATGAAAATGAGTATAAACTTTTGATTTTTAATGAGGAACACTTTAAAACCAAAAAATGAAAGTTTTAGGTAAGATTTGGGTGATGTTATGAAGGCTTAAAACTTGATATATCATACTGATATGAAATACCCGAATCTAACCTATAGCCTAATAACTTGCCACATGTTGGTGCTTCATTTCTCTGTCAATTTAGGACCAATATTGTCAAAATCTGGCTGAAAAAATTGAGCAAAAAGCACACATGTTCCTGCGATTAGACACCTCTTTCGATTAATGCTTCCAGAAAAAAAAAAATTATAAGACTTTAAAATCAAATTTAAAAAAATTGAACATGTGGCGCTATCTACTGAGCTAGAATTTATTTCAGACAGGTGAGGAATCACCTACCCTCTTGCGGTGTAACAGAAACACTGAACGTTTAACGGCCGCTTGCATTTGTTTTTCTATCTCCTCTGTGCAGCCAAAAGTCTCTCGAGGAAAAGAGTAGGTGAGCTCTTCCAGTTGTTCTGGTTGACATGTCAAGGCGTCCAATTGATTAACAACGCTTACGGGTGCGTAGTTTTTGCCTTGATCCTCGTGACGGCGTTTCAAGTGGTGGTCGTGCCCCACTACTTTTTGATCACCCTGTTCACTGAGTCTTCAACGATACCCGAGGAATACAAGGAGTGCGCTCTCACAGATATTCTCTGGATGTTTTGCTTCATAGTTCAACTGTTTGTTCTAGTCATTCCACCCTCTTATGCCTCATCTGAAGTAAGTCTCAAAATATTAAAAAAATTGTAATAAAATTTGGTGAGGAGGCGGTCGAAATAGAATGGCATTTTTCGGACATAATTTTCGAATAATAGTCAAGATGATGAACAATATAAAGCGAAATAACCTGAAAATATGTAAAACTGTTCAGTTTAGAACTCAACATAAGTCAGATATAACATATGCATTTTGCAAGAACATACAATATTAACTTCTAAATGATTTTACAGTAAAAAAAAAAATAAATAACAATAGCTTCTTACGTCCGGAAAATCCACGTTTAGATTCACTAGATGTTTTACTAAAGTGTGAGTTTTTCTACAATAATCTACTTTTGAAGCATTTGACACGTTTGTTGAACAATAATTATTTTCCAGGCGCGCAAGACAATGAAAAATCCATTTTTTGCGCCAACTCAATTTTATAAAAAGTGGATAAGGCTAGTTTTCCAAAAGCACTCTATATTATATTGATCACACAAAAATGATCAAATTTTGTTTCTTGCTGTGCGACAAAAAGACCTTGAACTACTTTCCACCGACTCATAATTTCTTATAGTCTTAACTTCTTAAGCTGAAGTTCAGACTCAACTTTTTTTCTTAAAGGGAATTATATAAAGCCCAATATATTATTTCTTCCACCAGGGACACAAGACGGCAGTGATTGTTTGCAGGTATCTGTATCCAGACACGAGAAACCATCCTTGATGAGGTAAGTATCTAGAGTATCTCAAATATAACGAGTTTACTATATCTATCATGTTACAAGTAACAAGTATACAGTTTTTCACAGAAAGGAGTAACGCTGAACAGATTTTTCATATGCAGTTCGTCCGTTCCTTGCTGCTCATAAATCCGTCCATTCAAAGTCTAAAGAAAAAAACATCGGAAAGGAACTTCCATTTTGCTGTCATTGCACATAAAACGTGAGGTTAAATTCAAGGACGTCCTTGAAAACAATAGATTTCTTCCTCCACTTTCATATAATTTCAGCTTGATTAATTTATAGGACCTGTCTTTCTATCTGTTACAGCTGAAGGACTTTGTATTCCGTCAAAATCATTTGTTTTTCGATTTTACGGCGACGAATATACTGAAGCTCAGGCTGCACTTGTTAACATCAGTAAGTTGGTCTTTCAAAGCAAATCGTATTACATCAAAATTACGTACTAATTAATTAATTTAATTTAATTTTTTAAATCAATTAAGTAACTACTGGAGCGGATCCAGAAGATTGTCCTTCTCTCTCTCTCCGCCCATTTGAACGCATGTGTTAGAAAATGATAGATTAGGGGCACTCACGTGACTTTCGACCCCTCACTATGCAAATTATTCAAATGCAGCAAATAAATTTGGGGGAAAAATTGAACTTTTAAAACAAAAATCACAGATACTCGGAATTCACACCCTAGAAGAAAAGTTTTTTATGCTTAACCCGAATGACAAAAATAAAAAAAGTGGATGTCTTGGCCTTTAGATACCGGAGGCGTCGTCAAAGTCGACCCAAAATATCCACATTTCCTGTTAGCATCAAATTCACTAACGATTAATATAAAACAGCCGTAAATGCTGGACATTAAAACTGAGGCCTACACATTTTGGACTGAAGCAAGATTCCAGAAATGGAGATGGAAATAAACATTAACAAACGTACAAAAGCCATTAGAAACAAATATTGTGATCAAAGCTCAGATAGAATTCTTTTGAGAAGTGTAGATAGACCCCGACCGATAGTCTTTGTAATATTTCTTTCGTTATTTCTTAAAAATTTGCATGATGGAAATGAATGAAAATGAGTATAAACTTTTGATTTTTAATGAGGAACACTTTAAAACCAAAAAATGAAAGTTTTAGGTAAGATTTGGTTGATGTTATGAAGGCTTAAAACTTGATATATCATACTGATATGAAATACCCGAATCTAACCTATAGCCTAATAACTTGCCAGCATGTTGGTGCTTCATTTCTCTGTCAATTTAGGACCAATATTGTCAAAATCTGGCTGAAAAAATTGAGCAAAAAGCACACATGTTCCTGCGATTAGACACCTCTTTCGATTAATGCTTCCAGAAAAAAAAAAATTATAAGACTTTAAAATCAAATTTAAAAAAATTGAACATGTGGCGCTATCTACTGAGCTAGAATTTATTTCAGACAGGTGAGGAATCACCTACCCTCTTGCGGTGTAACAGAAACACTGAACGTTTAACGGCCGCTTGCATTTGTTTTTCTATCTCCTCTGTGCAGCCAAAAGTCTCTCGAGGAAAAGAGTAGGTGAGCTCTTCCAGTTGTTCTGGTTGACATGTCAAGGCGTCCAATTGATTAACAACGCTTACGGGTGCGTAGTTTTTGCCTTGATCCTCGTGACGGCGTTTCAAGTGGTGGTCGTGCCCCACTACTTTTTGATCACCCTGTTCACTGAGTCTTCAACGATACCCGAGGAATACAAGGAGTGCGCTCTCACAGATATTCTCTGGATGTTTTGCTTCATAGTTCAACTGTTTGTTCTAGTCATTCCACCCTCTTATGCCTCATCTGAAGTAAGTCTCAAAATATTAAAAAAATTGTAATAAAATTTGGTGAGGAGGCGGTCGAAATAGAATGGCATTTTTCGGACATAATTTTTCGAATAATAGTCAAGATGATGAACAATATAAAGCGAAATAACCTGAAAATATGTAAAACTGTTCAGTTTAGAACTCAACATAAGTCAGATATAACATATGCATTTTGCAAGAACATACAAATATTAACTTCTAAATGATTTTACAGTAAAAGAAAAAAGAAATAAATAACAATAGCTTCTTACGTCCGGAAAAATCCACGTTTAGATTCACTAGATGTTTTACTAAAGTGTGAGTTTTTTTACAATAATCTACTTTTGAAGCATTTGACACGTTTTGTTGAACAATAATTATTTTCCAGGCGCGCAAGACAATGAAAAATCCATTTTTTTGGGGCCAACTCAATTTTTATAAAAAGTGGATAAGGCTAGTTTTCCAAAAGCACTCTATATTATATTGATCACACAAAAATGATCAAATTTTGTTTCTTGCTGTGCGACAAAAAGACCTTGAACTACTTTCCACCGACTCATAATTTCTTATAGTCTTAACTTCTTAAGCTGAAGTTCAGACTCAACTTTTTTTCTTAAAGGGAATTATATAAAGCCCAATATATTATTTCTTCCACCAGGGACACAAGACGGCAGTGATTGTTTGCAGGTATCTGTATCCAGACACGGAGAAACCATTCCTTGATGAGGTAAGTATCTAGAGTATCTCAAATATAACGAGTTTACTATATCTATCATGTTACAAGTAACAAGTATACAGTTTTTCACAGAAAGGAGTAACGCTGAACAGATTTTTCATATGCAGTTCGTCCGTTCCTTGCTGCTCATAAATCCGTCCATTCAAAGTCTAAAGAAAAAAACATCGGAAAGGAAACTTCCATTTTGCTGTCATTGCACATAAAACGTGAGGTTAAATTCAAGGACGTCCTTGAAAACAATAGATTTCCTTCCTCCACTTTCATATAATTTCAGCTTGATTAATTTATAGGACCTGTCTTTCTATCTGTTACAGCTGAAGGACTTTGTATTCCGTCAAAATCATTTGTTTTTCGATTTTACGGCGACGAATATACTGAAGCTCAGGCTGCACTTGTTAACATCAGTAAGTTGGTCTTTCAAAGCAAATCGTATTACATCAAAATTACGTACTAATTAATTAATTTAATTTAATTTTTTTAAATCAATTAAGTAACTACTGGAGCGGATCCAGAAGATTGTCCTTCTCTCTCTCTCCGCCCATTTGAACGCATGTGTTAGAAAATGATAGATTAGGGGCACTCACGTGACTTTCGACCCCTCACTATGCTTTTCTAACACATGCATTCAAATAGGCGGAGAGAGAAGGACGATCTTCTGGATCTGCCTGTGCTTACAAATAATACTTTGAGCGTGAAAGCTTTGGTGGACCTCGCATACACTCGGCTGTCGCCGTGATGTTGTAGGTTTTGAATTTTTGTTTTTTTTTGTTTTTTGTGTTGTTTTTTTTTTCAAAATTGAGGATATAACCTATCCAATGATGCCGCAAAATCTTACTTTTAGAATATTTACAGACTTCACATGATTTTTTTTTTCCAAGTTTTATGTCCATCTGAATGGACCCGGTGACTCGCATATTCCAAAATATTGCAGTAACAAATAAATACATTTTCCAAAAATGTGATTTTTTTTAGTAATTTTCAAAATTCTGTACATCAAAACTGTGTATTTATACTGTAATGTCACAAAATCGTTAGTATCATATAACTGGTAGGTACCTACTGTTCAAAGCAATATTCACAAATATTTAATCCTGACTTGGCCTGGGTGGCTACCGCGCCACTTATGATTTTAATCAGAATTGAAATCGATGACCCAATATTATGTCACCATATCCATGGTCCATTCAGATGGACTTTTGGTATCTCTCTTACAATTCGTAATGGTCCGATTTCAATGTTTTTTTCTTTTTATTTTCTTTTAAATTAAAAAATCAGCTGAGGAACAATTTGTAATCAGATCATTTTTAGCTATGTTGTTTAATAACTCGTGATTGAGCGGGTTAAATTAGATAGAATAGCTTTATCCACGTCTAACCGTGCTTTCGTGGACGTCATTTACGGCGTATCATTTCATCAATGTTATTATTATATTTTGTGTGTGCATTGCATTGTTTTCTCTAGGTCATAGGAATCACCACGACTTATTTGCTAATCTCAATTCAAATGCGGAATGCCGTTTCAGGTTTCTGAGTCAAGAGAAGAAAACCAACGAGTATAATTTTTGTAATTACTTATAGAACTTGATTTTACCAATTTTACAATATTTATTCCTACATGAATTCATTGAGAACTGACGCGAGTGTCACTGCGATTTTCATTTCGTCAAGTGGAAAATTGAATACTAATACTTCATCCAACACCTAGAAAACTTGTATTTAGCCAAGTAAATGTATATTAATGATTATAATCTTGACTCATGTGTCTCCTTTTTTATGTAAACTCGCATGTTATTTAGAAACGGAATAAAAATAAAACAACACATTTCCCATTTACATTTTTCGTGCGGTTTTTTTTTATTCATTGACGGGGTTTTGTTTTTAAGTTATAATACATTGGTTTATTTAGAGACAATGGCGATCCATGGATTCAAAAGTAACGGTGAAAAAATGCGATGATAATTTTTCTTTGCGCCTCACTTTTTTTGAGCCCCTCTTCGACTAAAAGCGAGAAAGGCTGATCGTGACCTTTGTTTTCCCCTCGTTATAACGAAAGAATACATTATTTCCTTGGGCATGCGCTCGTCCTCAATAATCATAAGCGGCGGTAGCCGCACAGGCCCAGTAAGAAAACACCGATGGAGCCTGGGAGGGTACACCTACCGCTTATTATACACGAAACAGCTCAAAACTGCGTTTTCGTGGATTTTCGAAAATGTCCACCGATTATGTGAACACACCGTAGAATAAAACCCATAAGTGTGCTATATATTTGGGTTCAGCGTTTCACAGAGCTGTGACTGACGAGAGCGATTTTTATTTAATGTCGATCTGAGAGAGTAACGGCCAAAAAACTGCTTCAGATTGACGAAATATCGCAAAAACCGGAGTTCGCGCGTGCTCGATGATTCCTATTCATTTCCTCTGCAACCGTGAGACGGATCGTTAAAAACTTGGTCTCATTAGAATCGTATTTTATTCACGTACGGTGCTTTTTCAAGAAAATGTAAATCCATAAAGTGTGGAGGGAGATATTGAAGAAAGAGTGCCAAAAAATGCCCTTTTTAGGACCATACTTTAGTCACGGTTGCAGCGGTAACTATAGCGCGTAAGGGAAAAAACTTGGTACGGTTGAATTCCTCATGCTCTAAGGAAGAAACCTTTGCCAAGTTGGCTAAATTCCATCGCTTATTAAGAAAGTTACAGCTTCAAATCAGATTTCAAGTGGAGATCCAGCCAAAACTTTCAGATCGATACAATCGATATAATCGCATCACGATTGTAGGTTAGGTTTACCCTTTACTCGTGGTTTCATCAACACGACTATTTACCCCAAATAAAATCATTTCAATTCACTTTATTAACGTGGTAATAAAGATTCAAAGTTCTTATTAGCTTTCAATTCGCGATCAACTTCTTCGCCGCTTCACTTTCGTCACTTAAATGTGTGAAAGCTAGGAAATGTAAGGTTTCGTTCATCAGTTTCCAGAGAAGTCACCAATGGTTCCTCACTGTTAAAGAGGGTTAGATGATTAGCAAGAGCAGGTTATTTCATTTTACTCTATGAAGTTTTCTCTAGAAACTCTGCAAAGTGCCTCACCGATCTCCAGATTACAGACGGTGTCCATTCAGTCTTCTTTGAAAACTAAGCCTTTGTTGTCCAAGAAATGTTGGCTCCAAAGAGCTTTCCTTGGTAAGAACGTCATGATCATGATAAACTTATATCTTTACCTGCTTGAATCATCATCTGTCGGTGAAGAACTATAACCCTATGATCTGTCTTTGGTTAGAACAAAGGCTTATTAGTCCTTGCCTGCAGAAAGTTTTTTCGTCGCTGGACTCCGCTACTTGTAAAATTCGTGTGTTATTAGTCGTGAGTGCACCAAAATTGAAGACATGCAATGCGAGTAAGTTTTGGCTCTTTATTTTTCTTTTTAAGTTTACCTGTGCTCTCTGATGCGTAACTACTTCTCTCACCCCGCAAAACTACTCAATCCAACAAATGTTCGGTGTGGACGGACATTGTTTTCGACTCCAAGTTGCCAATTCTCACTTTTGATCATAAACTGCGGCAGATTGTTCCGTCACAACTATAGACGTTGTTCCTTACACTATAGAACAAGGACTGTGGTCCCAAGCCAAGGATATTGCTGTATCTTGCTCAGTGAGTAGCGGTCGCTGCCCAGGTCTATGCGGATTATAAGCGGTGACAGCCCGGGGCAGCCATACAATTTAAGACAGAGTTTTTCCGAGTAATTTCGAAAAGAAAAGTCAACTATTGGGCAATGGCTAGAGTATACTATAAGACCCGAGTATTCCCGATCAATGCTTCTGATGAGAGAGCTGAGGCTAACCAAAAATGGCGGCGATCAGCATATCAGGAATGTAAACATTGAGTGAGCAATCGCATTTCTTCAGTCGTTTCTTATTTATTGGTAATTTTTTCGGTGCAACATTAATCATGGTTGTGAATTTAAAACAGCACAATGAGTTAATCAACATATTTTGATAGCAGGGGAAGGTTGCCTCGTCTTATTTGAATGACGGGCCAAAACTGTCCTCTAACCGCGCGATCAATTTCGCTAACCGAACATGGCGTCGTTGAGAATATTTGGGTCTTATAGTATACTCTAGCCATGGCCATTGCAAAATCTTGCTTAGGGGTGTAATTGCATTGAACCACCCCTGTAAGTAGTATAATTTAAGAATGACGCAAGGCAGCGGTAACTGCCTATACCCCGGCTGATCGCAAGCCAGTGTCAACAGTCGCCCAAGCCCATACAATTTAAGACAGAGTTTCTAAAGTGATTTCAAAAAGAAAATGTTACAAACTGTGGGCAAATTCTTCCCCCTAAGCATGTAGCAATAGTACTCTGGAATCAGAAACTTGTTGAATGTTGACTTCGGTGCGGTCACATGATACCCCGTACCGCAGTGATTATCAACGGGATGTGTATTACTGTATTCATTTGAAACGTCAGATCTTTTCAAATTGCAAGTGGCAATATTTCATCATGGTCTTGTCTCTATACAGCTGATGTGCGGTTGGGAGACAAGTTTAACTTGGCTGAGAACACTCAAATTACCTAAGGAGCACCACTGGCCAGCTGGTAGTGAGAATGCCTATTTGCTGTTCTACCGCAAAGTTGATAGAGGAAATGATTAATATATTATTCATAGTACTCATAAAATTAGATTTGCTCCAAATCCAATGGACACCAAAATACTTGGTGCAGTTCAAGTTCATGTTTGGATCGGAGAAAGAAAAGTAGGTGATAGTAAAAAAACAGTAATAATTTATTTTGAAAGAAACCAAAGCAAAGTTGCCACAAAACCGGTTGTAGCTCTGCATCACATTTCCAATCATTTACAAGGTTTATACGAGGCTCGACGAAAAAGCACTGTGGTAGTGTTGAGAAATTTGAGAGAGTGAAGTATGAATGACTAAAATAATAATTATAAGTTAATTAAGAACTATGTTTCATTGCAGTACGATTCCCATTGCGTTTCGAGGCGTAAGTGTAACATTGTCATGTAAACATAGAGTTAATGTGACCAACAAAGATGAAATTTTCTCCTTACAGTATCTATAATCTTTCTTGCAATGACCTACTGACCAATGTACGAAATGCAATGAAGTCAGCTGTGTTTCCTTGTTTATTATTATTAGCAGTGAAGGCAGTATGCTGTGACGGACAAATTGCATATCCAGCTCCTTCCGATTTTACCGCACCGTCGCGTCGCGTCCAAACAAAGATATTATATACTATATAGATACTGAATGAGGCCCTACCTGGGGCGGGGAAAATGGACCTGCTAGGGGGTACACAAATTGGAAGATTCGCCGGCCATGTAGGCAGCGTGTTTTGCGATAGGCAAACATTCTCTCTCTCTCACTCTCATGGAGCGAGAGAGAGAAAGACTCAGGTTTGCCTATGCGCAAAACAAGTTGCATACTTACAGGAATCGGGACCGTTTCATTCCCTAGCATTCGGTATCTATATAGTATATAATATCTTTGCGTCCAAAGACTTGTCGCGTCGCGCTTTACGCGCACTCTACAGGTTTAAAGTCGGAAGATTAAAGTGCCGCTAGTGCAAACTTCCACTAACAGAGTGAGTTGGTGAGATCTTACGCAACCTGTTTGTTATGAAGTCCCGACACCATTGAGCTTCAATTAAGGTCCCTGTCACAGTATATACAACAGGGACTCAAGGTCAGATAAGATACACTCTAAAGACACAATACTGAACCGAATTTCCTTTCATTATTAAAAAATAGAAAGGGAGAAAATTACATGGGACCAAATAATGTTAGGTCCCGAGCATTGAATGGAGCTGTTGCAAACTTTTGCTACAGGCTTATTGATAGTTGATTAAGGGGAAATACCCTGTAAAAATAACGATTAGCGCACTAAAAAATCACGAAATCCACTCCTAAACTCACAAAATTCTTTTAAACGCGAGACCGTAATGGCGGCCGGAGGCCGCGGTTTTCTTATGGCAATTGTGTGCTTCTTCTTCTTCTTGTGTGGTGTTGCGAGACTACCTCCTGTAGATGGCGCTGATTGAAGATAGGGAAAACCCCAAAGCAAACCGCGGCCTCCGGCCGCCATTACGGTCTCGCGTTTAAAAGCATTTTGTGAGTTTAGGAGTGGATTTCGTGATTTTTTAGTGCGCTAATCGTTATTTTTATAGGGTATTACCCCATGATCAACTATCAATAAGCCTGTAGCAAAAGTTTGCAACAGCTCCATTGCGTGCATCTTGCGTGCAGTTTCGACCAATCAGAGAGCTTACGCACGGTCATGTGACCGTGCGTAAGTTACGCTCGGGACCTAACATTATTTGGTCCATGGTTTGTTGCGGTGGTCTCGTTCATATTACCCACTTATAAATGGAACTGCAACTGTCAGTCGATCAAGGCACTTTACTGCAGAAGGTGAGGATAGGAGCAACTATCAGGGGAATGGAGGAGGTTGCTCAAAATAAAATATAAATAATTATTAACGTAAAAAAAAAAAGAAGAGAAAAGAAAGTGCATTTGCTTGAGCACTGGAAGAGAGATGTAAAAATAAATGTTAAGTTTTTCTTCTCAAAACTCCTGAAATTTTCACCAAAAAACTTTTTCACAAAAAAAAGTAGTCGAGCGGCCCAGTCAGAAAACGGCGTTCAATTTTGCTTCTTGGCAGGTTATTATTCTCTTTCGGCGTTCAAAGGTACTGATATGTTTCATTGAACGCCCAGTCAAAATTATTTCTCCCCTCCCCCCTCTCGGTTCCTCCCCGCTCTTCCCTCTAGAACTTGGTACAAGTAGTGCAGTTTCTTTGAAAGAAAGTAATTCTCTTTCGGCGTACAAAGGTACTGATATATTTCATTGAACGCCCAGTCATGAATTTTCCCCCTCCCTCTCTTTCTCTCTCTCGACCCCTCCATCCCCTTTTTATTTGGTGCTTCGTAAAAGATTCTACGCTGCATGTAAAGTTGCATTCGCTCTCCAAGTATAAAAGCGAAAGAAAAACGTAAGTAAAAAACTAACTAAAATAAAAAATAAAAATTTCAAAATTACAGGAGGGGAAAAAAACTGGGCCGGTTGTTTTGTATTACCTGTCCGTAAAGGAAGAACCCTCACCTCTCTCCTTTCCCTTTCACTCCTTTCCTTTGAATCTTTCACTCCTCTCTCTCCCTCCCGCTCCCAGTCTCACACTGTTGTTTTATCCTGGGACCAAATCTTGTCAAATCCCCAGCGTTGCGACTTGCGTGCACTTGCGCGCGGTTTCGACCAATCAGAGAGCTTGGGACCTAACAAGATTTGGTCCCTGACCGATACATTTACCCTTGTGGCAACATTTATTTTATTTATTACTGGCAACATTTATTACTCGGACCAGTTTTAAACCGTCTGCGGAGTTTTTGAAGTGCCTTCATTTGAGAAAGTATGCAATTTTAGATGCAGCGTAGAAATTTCTGTAAAAAGCACCGCAGTTAAAAAAAGGGAGGGAAAGAAGACTGGTTGTGGGGGGGGGAGAAGAACAACCGGCCCAGTTTTTTTCCCCTCCTGTAATTTTGAAATTTTTATTTTTATTTTAGTTAGTTTTTTACTTACGTTTTTTCTTTCGCTTTTATACTTGGAGAGCGAATGCAACTTTACATGCAGCGTAGAATCTTTTACGAAGCACCAAATAAAAAGGGGATGGAGGGGTCGAGAGAGAGAAAGAGAGGGAGGGGGAAAATTCATGACTGGGCGTTCAATGAAATATATCAGTACCTTTGTACGCCGAAAGAGAATTACTTTCTTTCAAAGAAACTGCACTACTTGTACCAAGTTCTAGAGGGAAGAGCGGGGAGGAACCGAGAGGGGGAGGGGAGAAATAATTTTGACTGGGCGTTCAATGAAACATATCAGTACCTTTGAACGCCGAAAGAGAATAATAACCTGCCAAGAAGCAAAATTGAACGCCGTTTTCTGACTGGGCCGCTCGACTACTTTTTTTTGTGAAAAAGTTTTTTGGTGAAATGCGTACATCTCAAATCGCTATTACGTGAGTTTCTGAAGAGATAAATACGCTTTGAAATACCAATGGTTGAGGACAAGCAAACCCTCTATTTTATACATGTGGTTATTCTAAAGAACTCCTCAAAATCAATCTGTTTGGATTTACATTCTCTTCCAAGAAACTCCGCGTCAAAGAATTGTGCCATGAAAACAAACCCAACGAGTAAAGTGTTTACGTTTTTCCTGTCATGTAAAATGAAGATAAACAAAGGGGTAGTCCCCACCGGTAGTAGTCGGTTCGACTCATTGAACGCTTGTTGGAGGAAAATTTATCCGTTAAATTAATGACAAGAGAATCAAGGAATTAAACTGATAAATTTCCTTTGCTCGTTGAGCTTTTTACAATCGTTTTTCAACTCGAAAAACACATGTTCTCTTGGTGTTAATGGAAAAAACACAGTGTAAATGCATCTAACGGTTTTGGTATTTTTCTTGTAGAAGTTAAAAGACTGAACAATAATTCCTTGATAGTGTTCAAGTCACATTGGAAGTTATACAAAATGTGTAAGTCCAGTACCTTTAGACTTTTGAATTTTGCAATCCAGTTTACAGATATTTTTAGCTTTTAGACGCTTCTCTATAAAAGCACAAGTTTAATGAGTGGTGACTCACGTGACTTGCAATAAGTGCGATCAGGATTTCCTCTATCTCTCTCATTTCTCCTTGTAATGCATAGTTTGAATAAGGATAGAAGGGGGCAAGAGAGTTCGTCAGTTGCATTTCGTCTAACGAACGTTTCGTCCAAAATATTTTGTCCTCATTTACGTTTGTCCAATGCCTCTAGTTCAATAATTTATCGTCCACAATACAAAAACGTCCAACGTATGTATATACTTAGGCTAGTTCACGTTTTTGCCCAGAAAGGGCAAAAAGGACTTTTTCGTCTTTAAGTAAATACTGGCAACACTTTCTTCCTGTCCAATCCAATAAAAAACTAACTAATAAGGAAAAAATAGAATAAAGGAGATTGTCTTTGGTGAATTTATTTCTTATTAATAGATCAAATTTGATATAATTGTAACACAATTTACTAGTTTTGATTAAAATAGAGGAGAGCAAAACAAAGGCACGTAGTTAATGGCACCTGGAGGGCGATCATTTACTTTATCGATAAAGCAACAGTTAAAAGTGTCTGTGACTGATGCTGTTGGACGTTGGTTTAAAGTTGTAAAACTTGGCTATTACTATGATAACAACCGTTAAAGTGATTATTGTTATTTAAAGGGTATTCTTTAAATATATTTAAACAAAGGGCACTTTAACGATGGTTACCATAGCAACAGCCAAGATTCACAATTGTTGACCAAAAACATATCACTTTATCGATTAGGTAAATGATCGGCCTCCAGAGGGCTGATTCTGCTCTTTTGAACGAGACGAGATAGCGGGAATCGATCATCCACATTGGCTCAAACCAAGGTTGTATGTGTAGATTTAAGAGGTATGCTCATCTGACTTCGCGCCACAAATTCAGTGGCGGGCAGTTCAAAATCACTGCAGGCAAGATGGGCGACAAAAGCAGAAAACATATACTCTTTGCAGAAAACATTGGGTTGTTTCTCTGATTTCCTATGCAGAGGGCAGCCCAATGTTTTCTGCAAAGAGTATACGTTTTCTGCTTTTGTCGCCCATCTTGCCTGCAGTGATTTTGATCTGCGCGCCAATGAATTTATGGCACGAAGTCAGATGAGCAATGAGCATACCTCTTTAATCCATAATCTTGGGTTCAAACAGCGTCACGTCACCGGTTTAAAGTCGTTTGAATCGTTCATTTCAGAAAAATGGCGTTCATCGAATGACTCGAAATCTGTCCCGTGATGCCGTTTAAACCATTAGAATTGGTAAATCCCCGCTATCTCATCTCGTCTCGTCCAAAAGAGTAGAATAAAAGAATATCCCACGGGATAGTAAAAATGGTTGATAATAATATTTAATTTCTACTTTTTGGCAGTGTACTTTTCCTCCTTCAGGCCTCTGTTCGTCTGGAGCAAGCTGATGTTCCTTGCGCCTGTGAAGATAATCACTCACCTGGAAACTCGTCACGTCAGCTACGAATTTCAAAAAGCTCAGTTTCATTTCAATTTGATCGTCGTATCGTCCGTCGCCCTTGTCCAGTGTTACCTGTTGTACAACCGCTTTGAAGAACTGAGAACGGACAGAGTCCAAAAAGAAGAGTGGCACGAACATGAACATGAGCACTCTGCTTCCGTTCATCTCATTTCTGACAACACTTTCATTTTCGTTGTTTTCGTCCTGTCGTCGACGCTTCTTGCTATCATAGGCGTTGTTCAATCGAAAACCAACTTCTACGCCCATCATGTGAGTACGATAAAGATAAAGAGAGAAACAAGAAAACTTTATGGAGATGATCTGCACTCAGCTATCCCCCTCGTACCCATGGGCGGAGCCAGCAATTAGGCAACTGTGGATTCTTCCCATTTGAATGTATGAGAAACAATCGATTAGAAATTGGGCCATGGCCCCCTGAAGAATCGATTGTTTCTCATACATTCAAATGGAAAGAATCCACAGTTGCCAAATTGCTCGCTCCGCCCATGTTCGTACCCAACCACAAATGAATATATTTGATCAGTGGCGTGAGGTACCAACAAGCAAGGCGGGCACTCTAAGATTTTATGAATTCTCAAAATTACCGAACGAATCTAATCTAGTATTCTAAAAATGTTCTGACATTCAACTAAAGCCTGCAATGTGTCTGCTGCATTCTTTTCATGTTGACAGTTAGCATGAGATTTGAGACCTGACATCATCATGACGTCAACAATGTCAACATGTCAGCATAATCCATGATGAAGTCATTATGATTTCATGATGATGTCATGATGACGTCAGGTCTCAAATCGTATGCTAACTGTCAACAAGCTGATTATTTTTTACAGGGAAATCACATTAAGAGCATCAAATAGTTTCAAAATCCACTCATTAACCATGCATGTTATGGATTTACCTCTCCAAACCACGTATAATTAAGAAATATTAAAATGTCAAGGATACATGTTCTTTAGGATAGTATTAGGCATGATGAGAGCCAATTATTTCATAATTATCATGATTGAATTAGTCGTAGAGGGCCAAGTATCGAAACAAAATACCTTAAAAATCTCTGCGCCATCGCAATACTTTCTCAATTTTTCTAACTTTGTTACAGTGAGAAAATGGAAATGCCAGCAACTCAATTATTCGTAATTTTTTAAAAATCTGATTTTTTTTTTTTTTTTTCACACCATCTTCTCAAGCAAAACTGAAGGTCTCTAGACGTAGGTGACTCAATGTAACTTTTCCAATAAAATAATTCGTGAGCTAAAAATTAGGAATTTCAACCAAAAAAGTTCGTTAGAGTTCGGATCCACCAAAAATGCTCTTATGGGAAAATTACATAAAACTAGAATATACTTGAAATCAGAAGATTACCCTAAATATCAATTGATATGCTATGCCGTTCTTCTATAAGATTGTCTATTGTGACGTCATATTAAACCAGTCCATTATTTGCAAATAAAGCAACTGACTTATCCTTGTTTTGAATCGTAGCATTTGAATCAAATCCTTCGATGTATCGATATCAAACTCGAGACTCCAAGAAGACCAGGCAAGTTCAAATACGTAGCTGCTTTCATGGTAGCTTTTCCTGTAACTCTGCTGATCACCGATTACTTTGTTTGGAAGTTCACCGATTTCGAGAGGGGCATTTTTCTGTGCGATTCCATATTTCGACTCATAATCGTCACCAATCTGATCCATTACGAGGAAATCGTTTGCGGAGTCAAGAGTAGGTTCGAGTGTATTAACTATGAGCTAAAGAATGAGTTAGCCATATATTTCAGAGAGGACATCCTAAATTGCGTCTCCAATACTAGATACAAAATATATCCAGGTGCGTTGTGTCTTAGAATTAATACGAGGGTCAGTCGAAAAGTAAGTTTCAAAGGTATTTTGTTCAGATTCTATTTATAGTAGAAAAAATTCAATAATACCATTGGATCTGCCATATCTTCAGCTTATAGTTTTAAGAATAAGTTCATTCTTGACCGAGATATGGCTAGTTTTCTTCACTCTCATCTAACAATTTGGGGTATTTGGATTTTTTCACTTTGAATAGAGCCTGGAAAAAAGACATATGAAACTTACTTTTTGACTGACCCTCCGTACCTTGTGCCTTTCATGTACCTTCCTTCAATAATTTAAGTATTTTCAATAATTGAGTCCATCCTGCTTGATGTTTTAAGTCTATTTTTCATCATACATTCATCACAAATTTTCGAATATTAATGGCTTTTCTCACCAAAAATGAGGATTCCAAAAAAATGCAACAGATTGGAAAAAAAATTGTCGGTTTTTTGTTTTGTTATGTTTTTTTTTTTTCTTAAACTATTACATGCCATTTAAATGTGAAGAACCAAATCACTGATCCTAAAAAGTCGTAGAAGCTCCTAAAAATCATCTATTAAACCGGTTCTCATCCCCATGCAACTTCAAAAATTACTAATAAAAGCATGAAAAGCCTAAAAACATATCTACAGCTGTGGTCCAATAAAAGTTTAAAAATTGACATGAGCCTTCTATAGTACCTTGAATGTAATGAATTCACAAAATCTAATTAAAAAAAATAAAACAAAAAAAAGAAAAAGAAAAAAAAAACTACCCCTGAATTATGATCCCCCTCGACATCAGTCCTACGGCTCATATAAGAGTCATATTAATATCGCTGTTCTCTTCATATCGTCACCATTAAACCAGTCTTTTCGGTTTTTAAGTGCAGCCAAAGCTATGTCGCGGAAGAAAGTCGGTGAATTATTCCAGCTGTTCTGGTTAACTTGTCGAGGGGTTCAATTGGTCAACTCGTCTTACGGAGCCATAGTTTTTGCAATGATCACCATCACGGCATTTCAGTTGGTGGTCCTACCTCACTGCTTTTTGATCCCCGTTTTAAATGCGACTCAACCGATTCAGAGTGATCACAAAAGATGCGCTCTCCTCGACTTGATATGGATGGCTTGCTTTTGCTTTCAACTATTCTTCATCGTCATCCCTCCGGCTTTTGCATCGATTGAGGCAAGTTTCCTTTGACATTTTTTTAGTGGAACAAGATCTGACTTACACCCTGTAAGCTTAAACCTTTTACGACCAGGTTACTAGGACAAATTAACGTTCGCTCGCTCGACAAAGAAAGTGGGTAGTAGGCAATGAACCTACATGGAGGTGCTGACATTGCACACACAATTGATTGAAGGCGCTAGAAAAAGCATTTTTTTAAATGTTCACAATTTTTTGAGTCGAAAGTCATGGAAATAAAAACTGAAATTATGTGAGGCATATTTAATCACAGGAACGAATATACTCGGGTGTGGTATGGGCAGTGGCGTAGCGTGCCATTTGGCAACGTTGTAATGATTCCATTTAAACTCATGAAAAATATATCGAACTATTGGATGTTCGGTGAACACCTTCGCTTTCGACCTTTTAGATGGGTTTAAATGTACACATTACAGCGTTGCCTATTTGCACGCTACGCCACTGGGTATGGGAAAGATTGAAAGAATTCACTGAATGACTCATTATTTAGCAAGAAAATATGGATTTGTGATGCAATAGGTGAGTAAAACCAAATGGACCAGTGAAAAAAAGAAGAAAAAAATTCAAGAAAGTTTTCCGGTCGTAGTCCTCATTCATACATTTTTCTTAGTTTTTCGCACATGATGTGACACTTGAGGTAACGATGAGAGGGGGTGGGGGATGTATCGTCTTTTTTCTCAACATGCTCATAATTAATTGTTTGAGTAGTTTGCAAAACACAAACGCCAAAAGATTGGTAAACTTAGGAAAATTGATTTTGATTAAAGATACAGGGTCTAATTTCCCCTCCACCCAGAGACAAATAGAGACCCAGCACACCGTATGCTCCCCGTGTTAGAAAAGTGAAGCAAGTTTAGCGGTCACAGTTTTGTTCGGGAGTCACCGGCTGCAACGATAAACAGTCGCCTACTAACTGTTGAGTGTTGAGCTCAACAAAAGGCTGTGATTGGTTCACCGTCCCGGAAACGGAAACAGATTTTGCTTTTCGAATGCTAAACACACGCTCATCAGTCAACAGTAGGCGACTGTTGGCTGTTGTTTCGATGAGTTCCGACCAAAATTGAGCCCCGAAAAGTGGACACCTATCGCAAGCTTTGTGCTGGGTCTCTATTTGTCTCTGCCTCCACCCGGATACGACATAACAGGGTGTTGTAATGTAAGAGCATGTCTCTCCATCGAATACGGCTCAATATTTTTTCTGTGTACATTTAATAATTGAAGAAGAAGAAATAAATAGTACAAAATGTGAGAACAGTGATGGGTCGTACGGTGTGGCTAGAACGCATCTACTCCAATAATAAACATACGGCAAGAAATCGATTTTTAGAGGATACACTGAATCCCTGAGAAATCGATACATTTGCCTAGGCTCTCATGGCAAAACCATGGCTGCCTAATAGAGCCAACACCCAGTGAAATATAACGTTTTAAAATTTCATTTTTTTTCCTATTTTCTATTTTTCTATTTTCTATTTTCTATTTTTCTATTTTTTTTAAAAAAATACAACCTATATGAATTGAATTCTAGAAGCGACGCCATGTCATAAGTTGTATGTCGAAGTGAGGCAAGTACTCGCATATGAACGGTTGGTTTGCTCCTAATTTCTTCATTAAAATTAAAACGAAAATTTCAAACCTCCCGATTTCAATGTACACGCTCTACTGCTTTCAACATTAATTATTGTCAGTATTTTTACTATAATTATTTTTAAATCTCGCTACACTGTTTAACCGTGTCTTTGTTTATCATCAGGGACACAAAACGGCAGTAATTGTTTGCAAGTATTTGAACCCGTACACGGATAAAGATTTCCTTGAAGAGGTATTGTAGTGGAGCAATTGATCCATCCACATATAACTGTTGGCTATATTTATAGATGTTTAAAAAAATCGTTTTATTTAAAGTGCTTATCATGTAATTTATTAAGTTCTTTCACGCCAAGACATATCAGAGAAAACTCAACGTAAAAGCAGATTTAATACGCTATTAAAATTAGAAAATACCATAGCTCAAATTGTAATGCTCCAGAACAGAAAATGTCATTCACGGAAAAAACTGATCAATAAAATTCACTATATTTGTGGTTGTTTTTGGCCTCAACCGAACTGTACGGTAAAATTCACTAAGCATCTGATTGACGTCGTCAAACGACTGTGTTCAACTGACTTAACTTTTGGGAAGTTCAATTATACACCTGATAGATTTTACCATACCTTGTGGTTGGAGCCAAAACTAACCGCAAGTATGGTGACAATCATCAATTTTCCGTGTAGTCTTTGTGTTCAAGCAATTAAACGTTATTCACACCATTAGCTGACACCCTTCCACTCTCATTTTGAAAAAAATTACAATAAATAAAAAGCGACAAGTGACTGACCTATTTAGGTCATGTTCATACAAAACTATTCAGCTATACCGATCAACTGAGCATTGATATGTCAACTTGAATTGTCTACTCGTTGCAACCGAAATGTGATTGGTTGATTTAAAGTGTTCGATGCTTCTGATTGAAAAATATTACTTTTGACATGATTTGATTTGATTTGTTCCAGCTGAAATCTTTCGTGAATCATCACAATCCGTTATTTTACGAATTCATGGCAACAAGCATATTAAGACTCAGATTACCCTTACTGACGTCGGTAAGATTTTCCAACATTTTCTCATGACTAGTCCGACCAAATATTTATGTTTTTGATCCTGGCTTTATTGGTTCATAGAACGTGTGCATATAGGACCGAGAGACTGAGTAAGGACTTTGCCGGATGGAGGGTGATTAAAATGGCAGTTTTGTTTTTATCAGTGGCGTAGCCAAGGGGGGGGCGACGGGCGTCCAGGGGGTCTGCCCCCTGACACCAAAATTTGTCCTAAAAAAAGGTAATTTTTTGAGTTTTCAGACAAATTTGACTAAATTAGTATCTTTGGACCCCCCCCTTGACAATTTTTGGACCCCGGACCCCCCCCCCCCCCTAGAAAAATTCCTGGCTACGCCACTGGTTTTTATCTTAAAATAAGCATAAAAATGTAATGAAGATTTTTAAATAAAGAACGCGCACGTGCACGTGATGGTGGATGGGCTGATATTGGAGTCAACAGGATCTAATAAGATCACATGAAACATCAGGTGTGTTCTTTATGAAAAATCTTCAAATCATTTACATGCTGTTTTTAAAGATGGAACACATCTGATGTTTTTTGTGCCCTTCTTCTGGCGAAGTCCTCAAGTTTTCTATCGTTTGGTATCAGATTTCAAAGAAGTAATGCATGGTCCAGTTCGGTGGCGGCTCGTGGAGTTTGGCAACCAAGTGTTTTGCCATTTAAACGTATGCAAATGTATCGATTTCTGGGGGTGCAATTCACCTCCTAAAGATCGATTATTTTACATAGGTTTAAATTGAGAGGATCCATTGTTGCCAAATTGCACGAGCCGCCATTGGTGCAGTTGTATTATTCAATCACCGCACAGTCAGGCAAGGCGGATCATCTCACATCGGGCCCACCTGAATTTGAATCAATATGTATCCCTACAATATGTCACGGCTCGAGAGTGAAACGTTTATCGTTTTCCTCCCATTTTAACTTGTGCAAATAAGTAATTATCTGGAGGTTCAATCGCACCGCCTGATCGATTATTTTACATGAGTTTTTATGGAGGAGAAATCGATATAAATGCAGTTCTTTAGCCACTATTGTCAATGCTGGATAAGGATATATCCTACCGAAAGGATTGGGTGAGAAATTTTATCGGGGCGGGGCGGGGGTGCGAAAGGTCTCTCAAAAATTATTCCCGATCACGAAGATGTGATTAGTTTTTGGGCTTCAAGTCTGAGTTCAGTCTTTGGCTGATAAATCCATTTTCAAAGGCTCAAATTGCCTAAACAAAGTAAAACAAATAAACATAAAGTTAAACAAACAGTTAAACAAATTTTCCTGTGACAATAGTCATACACAGGTGTTATATAGTCTTCATATTATTCTTCATAAGAACTAACAACTGACTGTAGTATCAGTAAATCTGAAAGGGTTCCATGTGAAATGATTCCAATTCTTATCACACCCGCGGATATTGAAATATTTGCGTCAACGGATTTTTAAAAAAACTATGTAGAGTGAAAAATATGTTGAATAATATCTCATTAATCTCTTAAATTATCCTCTTTGTGATTGACAATGATTCATCAAACCATTACGCTTTACTATATTTCACTGGAAAAAAATAAAATGAAATAAAAACACAAGGTAATAAGATGAGAATTTTATTCAGTGAAATAAAGCTTCGCGTTCAATAAAGGTAAGATGATGAGCCAGCAGCCAAATTTCGTATATCCTAGCATGTATTTGCTGATAAAAATGTATAGAAGCTGATTTGTTTGAAAAACTGTGTATTCATGCGTCTTTTGTTCTAGGTAATAGGCGTAATTTTGACGTTCTTGTTGATCAGCGTCCAAGTGCGAAACGCTGTTCAAGTTATGACCGTAGATGGCAAATAAAATAAAATCCTTCAGCAGACTCATAATTTTCTTTTCTATCAAAAAGCCCTGTAAATAAATGTACTATCGACGCATTAAAGATTGTCGCGAAATATTCACACATTTTTAGTTACGGGTGTGAGTGTCGGACTGATCTGCAACGGCTTTCCCACCCCACTTACATTGGCCTCTCACCTGCAAGGTGTGAGGATTATGAAAAGTGGCCGAACCAGAACCTTGAAGGCGAAACTTGTAGCTCGTAAAATTCTCGCGACAATCTTTAATTCGTCGATAGTACATAGATATAGTCCCTGTACTTATTTGTCTCGTCGCATTACCTAGCTCTCAACCAATTACTACATGCGAATAAAATATCGACGTGGATTAGCGTAGAAGGCTAAAGGTCACTGACAAATTTATAGGAAGAGGTGAAAACTGCAATGTACATCTTTATATTAGAAAAAAATGGTAAAATACAAACATCATAAATATTTTTATATGGGTTTTACTATGAATTTCACAATAAAATAATGAAATTAATAATACAGTTTCGGGCTGCGGTTTCGTGTATAATCAATGGCATTTTTCAATACACCGATGATTCTACCGGTTGAAAAAAGATTACAAAATTCAGTTCAGTGTATGACTGTAATGTACGGAAATACTCGAATCTACGAGCTTTTTTCAACCGGTGGAGTCTACGATGAATTTAAAGAACTTGTGAAACTTTTAATTAATTCACGGCGTTTCCACCTATTGAGAAAAGACTACACATCAGAGTATACCTATATTTTTGAGCATTACAATCATACATTGAACTGAACTGTGTAATCTCTTTACTCAACCGGTGGAATCATCGAAAAAATATGTGTTTCAATTACCTCCGATTAAAATGGGTATTTGTCCTCAGGACTGAGGCCTAGGGGTGTACCCCAGGACAAAACTGAAAACAAAAAATAAAAATTGCGTGGTGGAATCATCATAGTGAGACAATGTTAAGTAAGATTCAAAAAACACCAGCCCTATCATTCATATCGATAAAATCTGAATATCCACGGTACTTTTCACATTCCGGATGTTCAAAAGTGGAAGTCGCCTTAGCCTAGCTGTAACCGCTTCCGGTACCAGGAGAGACAAATTCAAAATACGTTCGGTTCGCTCTCTTGCACCGGTCAATGCGAACGCATTCCGAACTGCATCAAGCATCGGATTGTCGAAAGAGCGCATTCGAATTCACTATTGGAGCTTAGCGTCTAAAAGTGAGAGAGAGAGAGACAGAGAAATAAAGATAAGAATTAAAATAGAGACTGAACGGTGAGAGAGACAATACAAAAAACGGCAGGACAGGGGGGCGGATAGGGTGATAGAATAATTAAAAACAAAAGCAAAATCGACAAGTGCCAAAAAAACTTTCCTTTTTTTGGTCGAATTAGTCGCGACGCTATAGCCCGGATTGACCGCTCGCAGGAGACGCCTCGTGACACTGTCCCGCTATGCATTGTGGGTCATAACGTGTTGGAATTGACTTCAAGAAAGAAAGAGAGAGAAAGAGTGAGAGAGAGAGAGAGAGAGAGAGAGAGAGAGAGAGAGAGAGAGAGAGAGAGAGAGAGAGAGAGAGGAAAGAGGGGAGAGCTCTAGCACCAAATTCAAAGTTCAGTTCCTCTTCCCAATTGAGTCGAGTTTCATTAAAATTCAAAGGCGATCTCGTCGCTCACCCAGCGAATCCACACTTGCCCCTCTCCTCACCTCTCCACACCATTTTCATACTCCCCTCTATTCTACTATTGCGTTGGTCACCGTGATGGTCAAAAAGTGGGGGTCGGAACATTAGGGGAAAAATAATAGTTTGAGAGAAGGAGAAATACAAATTGAAACACTTTTAATCAGACACTTATAAAACCTCTTTACGGTGTCTCAAACTCATTCAGTATTAATTTTTAAGGCGTAGTGGTAGGTAGGGTCACAATTTTCTTTTCTCCCAATAAAAACAAAAACAAAATGTCGGTCAATAACGCTTTATGTACAGTCTTGGTGTGTTTGGTGGGTGTAGTTGTGGCGCATCCTTACTCGAAATCCCCTTTGTCGCACAGTAATTCGGTATGGAGTGGTACCCCAATGGACGCGGTTGTTGAGGATTTGAGGTTAGAATGTTCAACACAAAAAGATGGACTTTCGTGTATCAAGTTCAAAGTTCTCGGACTTTTAGATCAAGCCTTGAGGAAAGACTCTTTCAAAGTAAGTACAACCATTTTGATAGTATAGTGTTTGGAGTGCGGTGTTTTTGAGAAGGATGAAAGTAATTGGATTGCATTCAACAGAAATGAATGATAAAGCACAGATTGTTTTCAAAAAGGCTTGCTTTATAGTCTCAACACTTCATACAACTCTATGGCCACAAGAACAATTAGGATTACTGTATTTTCGAAATTTAAGAAAGAAAAAATAGAAGTAAAAAAAAAAAAAACACAAGACATACACATGAATGTCACAAATTTTGAAATTATTATTTGCATGATCATCTAACAGGATAGATTTCAAAATCTTATTTCAAATTTTCAAATTCTTTGGAGTCAAACAGTGCTCAATGCTCGACCGCAGTTGACGTAGGTAATCATGTAACTGCACATTAAGTTAGAGGCGCAGAGACGCAAATGGATCAAATGTGCTTATACATCTTGAACTTCCCTACTGATTTGATACGACTTCTATAAAATAATGAATCCTTTAAAGTTCTGTGGCATAATCTGACGGTTAATTTTACCGCTCAAGCCTTTTGATCCAACATTTTTTGGCTGCTACACATTTTTTTAACCGCCATGCGGTAAAATCAACAGATTTTTTTTTTTTTTTTTTTTTTTTTTTTTCACTGATAGTTTTATTCAAAACAAAGAAAAAGACCCCCCCCCAAAAAAAAAAAAAAAAAAAAAAAAAAAATCTTTCTGAAAAATTCAATCTCATTATGAAAAATTACTTACCGAGTCATTTTACTTATTCATTGCTTCTTTCATGTGCAAATTTCACCGCTTTTTGACAAGGTTGTACAAATAAGTCAAAGAAAACTTCCTTATTTGTGAAGAGGCCTTGTAATTTGAGTTCTTTTCTTTTACTTTTTTAGAAGTTTACGAAGCGAACCTCATGACGGTCATCAAACGTTTCGTTTTAATATTTTTGGATTTTAAATTGGTCAGAAATTTGATTTAAATTTCATACTCTGAAAGTTGAGGTTCTCTTTTTCAAGTGAAGAAAAAAGTTATTTAAATTGAAATAATTGCTGGAAAAATTGTCGTGACTATTATCGTAGTGTCTGAGAGGTATAGACTCGTGGTTATTTATAATGTACGAACATATTTTTGCAATTTGGCAACATCGTCTTTCATTTATTTAAACCTGTGAAAAAATTGAACTATTTGGAGCGTTCTCTGCCTTCTCTTGAACTGAAATCTTGCATGCCATAAGTTGAAGATATGCTGCGTTGTCGCAGCAAAGTTTCAAAATGGTTTTGTGATACTTTAAAGTATGAAATTAATAAAACCGATGGTTTCATAGATTTCCTGCTTTGAAGGATCGATAAACCTTTTTGAACAATTCAAACGCGTTTATTCTCAAAAATATACATTTGCTTCTATGCCCTAACAAAGCGGTCTTCAGTCATTTGGCAGTTTTCGCTTGGATCTTAAATTCAGCCCCTCCCCTCCCAAACTCAAGGTCAAGCCCTAAATTAGGTCAAACTTAACTCTTTATCCTTAATCATGTGCAGTTTTTAATAAGTTATTGAATTGAGCCCCCCTTCTCAGAGAAAATAGCACTGCTCGAAAAAAAAAATTGGTGTGCTACTGTGACTAATGACTATAGTGATGTTTTATTTAAGATGTTTGGAGACCAAAGATCCTTAAAAATTGAAACTAAAGATTACAATCAAATTAAGCTTGATAGTTAGGTACATGCGTAACAGAGTACAGTTTCAAACCTATAAAGGACAAAAAACACACTTCAAACTCGAAAATTGAATAAATAGTGTAGAAACACTTTTTAAGGGATAGAAATACCTTAAAAAAGGGTAGTTCATTCAAATTGGAGTCAGGGACAAAGGGTGCAATCAGGCTACATTAAATATGAGTCAATGCATCCCTAAACAAAGATCAAACATTCGGTTCAGTGACTGGATAAACCACAGTGCGGCCATATCAGCCGTCTCCCTGATCGGTCGGATTCCTTAAATCACAAATTTGAGCATTTAGAAGTATTTTCACGGTATTATAGGGTTATCGTACGCAAGCTAGACATGTGGCTGAAGGTCTTCTGTCAAATTTGAAACATATTGGTTCACAAAATTAAGAGAAATCAACGATTTCCCGTATAACTGGCCCACCGCGGAAGTGCACCCAACTTAACACGGGCGCTATTGGGAGGAAGTGTGTTCCTGAGTTACTCGCAAAAAATATCGCAACCCCCCGCCCTAAAAATGGTTTAGGAATAGTATTAATGACTTTTTTCAGACAGGGGGTAGAAAAAATGTCATTCCGTAACCCAAGAATAATCATACTCCATATGCTGCTCATGTTAAAGTGGGTGCACCATTTCGGGGTGGAGGGCAAATGGCGGCACAGTGGCTAATCCAGTCACTGTAACATTCGGGGCTGTAGAGCGCACCCTATAATTCGACCTTCTGCATGGGTTTAAAATAAACAATACAATACAATATAATACAATACAATTCAATATAATATTTAACTTTGCCAAATTAGCACGCTTTGATGCTGGCTCAAAGGTGAATCGGTACTCTTTTTTGAAGTAAAGAAATCGTACTTCTTTTATTCCAATGATCTGACAACGCACAGTAGTGAGGCACTACGTTGTGCGTTGATTCTCAACTCGTAATTCACCGAGTTTGTAGGGCATACAGAAAATTACGATAGTTAAAAAAATGCGCTTTTTTCTACCTTTCATCGGATTGACAGGAATATACTTTAAGAAGAATAGTCTAGTAGGTTTATGACTTCCTTCTAATAAATTCTATGTTCAATGCCCACTTTTGAGACGAAGGATAACCAAACAAAAAATCTAACAGTTTAGAGGCAGTGCGTTGGAATTGAATTTTTTCAAAAATAGTTTAGGTGGCATGGAAAGACGTAGGAAACCACTGTCGCAGGGCTATTATAATCACAGTTTTTCTGAATAAGTATGTTTTTCAGTTCTATTAAGTTATGAAACTTTTCCTGCAGGTCAGCGATGACATCGAAATTGTGAAAAACAACGCCGAAGAAAAAGAAGATTCCACCGGCAGAGGGTTCACGGACCAAATCGAGAGCTACATCCAGAGCCACGATGTTCAAGTCCAGGTCCCCGGTTCCATGTTTAAAGGGACAACCCTTACATTCTCGCCAAGGAACTTGAATAACGACGAACTGAATTTGAGCGTCAAATTGCCGTCGGAAGAAAGCAGTTCGGCTATGGGCACCGATCGAGGTATTATTAAACGTCAGTTCAAGTATCTCAATTAACAATTTTTTAGTTTTAAGTTTTTTATCCTCGATTTTAATGCATTCAACGTGATTTGCTTCCTACCAAGGAAATAAATTGAACTCGTTTTCACTTTAACATACTGAGTGCCTCAGGGTTAAACTGACATTTTCCAGGATCGATTCTTTGGCTCAAAATAATATTTTTTTTTTCTATATAAGCATAGGTCTTAAAATTCCCCCTTTTTTAGCTAGATGTCCCTCAAGTTTTTAATTTTTTTTTTTTTTTTTTTTTTTTTTGAGATAGTGTCCACAGTTATAAAATGAGAAATTGGCGTCAATGACGTCACAATTTTACCAAAAAAAAAAGGACAGTCCGGCTAAATTTTTGAATTCTTCAAGCTCGTCGATGAATTTTGCACGCAAAAATATACCCGTCAAGTCAAGTTTTTATAACACTTGGTTCATAATTGTCTCTAATTGTGGATGCTACACCAAAAGAAACAATTATTTTTCAAAACTTAGGGAACCCTAGCTCAAAAGGGGGTCACTGTCTGATACTTATTCCTAGAGGAAAAAAGGCTTATTTGGAACTAATAAAGTATCGACCATTGAAGTTTGTACGTTTAACGATGGGGCACCCCGTATAGACCAATATATCTAGTTGATTGTTTACTATGTATTACTATTATTTTGTTTATACCATAACATTTTTTTGTGATGCATGAAGTGAAAGTGACGGCATGCATGTGATCATATACTTATATCATACACATCTGGCACTGTGATCTTTGCGTTCTATTCCAGATACACTGTGTTAACCCTTTCCATATAACACCCAAGTTATTTGATTTCGTATCTCTCATATCTCATGAAAAGCTACTCGGTAGAACAGTAAAAACTATACTCTAAATCATTGACAATTGCAAAATGATATTTCATCGAGCGCCTTCAATTACCGGGATAGGCAAAACAAACACAGCGGAGTACGAATATTCAACTACCCACCAAATTTGAGCGTGTTCTTTAACTTTGATTTCCTCTGGGAACCTGAACTTGGTAGTGAACTTGGTAGTGAACTTGGTAGTGAAATTGGTAGAACTTGCTGAAAAAAAGTCTTTTAACAGAAATATTCATTCAGTAGGTTGCTTTAGACGTTTTTATGATGCAATTTCTATGGGCCCTCGATTACGGTCAAACGAGTTTGATCTAACTGACGGATAGCCACCTTGAAATTTCCAAAATCCAAACCTAAACTTGACCAAAACACCTGAAAAATGGATTTAATTGATTAAAAGTGGTGAACTGACGACACAGCAGTCATTGTCAAACAACTCTACAGTTTGACAGCCCGTCAAACTACACAATTGTTTTTTGACGGAAAGAGCAACAACTCATCATTCAACAGTTGGCTGACCTAGGCTCATCGATACCAGTTTGATCTTGTAGAACGAGCTATAAGTATAGATGGATTTTCTAGGACGAGCTTTGATACCACTAAGGAGGCAGCTAGGATGGAAATTCCATACGGACACTTCCACACAGGATCCGTTTCTTTGCCATTTATTTTTTAACCAAAAAGTTGAAACAAATCCACTTAAAATTGGTGTTAAACGAAAGTGCAAGTTTTTTTAGAGTGGCCATTTGGACACTGAAATCGATATTATTGTTTCTTTTGGAGGAATTTGCGCGATAAATAAACTGACATATTACAGGAACAAGTAAAATTTTCTCGCCTGGACAGTTGTATTAGTTGTGTCCAGATAGCCACTCTAAAACACTTGCAATTTATTTTAAAATTAATTATTAATCAAGTTTTTAATCCAGTAAGACACAACTAATACAACTGTCCAGGCGTGAAAAGTTTACTTGTTTCTATCATATGTATTCATCGCGGAAATTCCTCCAAAAGAACCAGTAATATCGATTTCAGAGTCCAAATGGTCACTCTAAAAAACTTGCTTTTTCGTTTAACTCCAATTTTAAGTGGATTTGTCTCAACTTTATGGTTAAAAAATAAGTGGCAAAGAAACGGATCCTGATTTGATCCTGAATTTTTGATTTAAGGTTGAAAAATAAGAGGGGGGGGAGGAAACAGAATCAAATCGCCCATGCTGTCAAACTGTTGGATAGGAATGTTACAAATAGCATAGCGTAACTACTGTATATTTGTAGTTTGTTGATAGCGTGCGCAGCGTTTATGACATTTTTCTGCGTCAGCGAAAAGTCATGTTACCCCGAAATTAATGACCTCTAAATTCAGTCGATTTTTAACTGTCGAACTATTTCGTTTCAGGCCGAAAGAGCAAGCTGAAGAAGATCCTGATCCCAATCCTCGTCTTCATCCTCCTCAAAGCTCTGACCCTCATCCCTCTGGCCATCGGAGTTCTCGGTCTCAAGGCATGGAACGCTCTTCAGCTCTCGTTCTTCTCTTTCGTCATCTCGGTCGCTCTCGCCATCTTCCAACTCTGCAAGAAGATCGCCGCCGACAACGCTTCCATCCCTCAGCTGACCGCTCACCCGTGGGATCACTACGCCGCTGCAAGGAATCTGTTTGTGACACCTGAAGAGCAAGTCGCCGCCGCTGCTTCTCCTCTCTTCGCCGCCTCAGTATCCTCGTCCGCAACTAGCTCGCAGGATGCCGCCCAGGATCTCGCATACAACGCATACAACTCCCTCTCGCAGAGGAGATAATGTGAGTGTTCAGGGACAACTTAACCATTAACTGAACCGTGGCACCCCTGAGGCACATAATATATTTCCTCCATTTTGAACTCTTGAAGTTAAAATATCAGTTTTTCCATGACGTCATTCCTCCGGCACTTATAAAGGAAAAGTTTCGATTTTTCAACGAAGTCTGAAAAAGCAAGGCCCCACGTTGGGCGCCATCTGAGCATTAGAAAACATATTTAACCGTTTAACCTTGATTCTTTCCCTATATTGGCCCATGTTAAAAGTACCTTGCAGATCTCTTGGGCGCAAGAATTAATGCTAGGAATTTTTTCACTATTTTTCCCATTCATTTTGAGTCAAAATCAACTGAAAAATCATATTTTTGAACGAAACAAAAAATTGCGCTGTAAAGGGTTAAGTTAAGCCTGAATTGAATACACTAATCCGAGAAAAGGGCACACAGAGAAAACAAAAGAAACGTTTTGGTATAGCGCTGATAAATCCTTTGGTAGAAAAATGATCCTGAAAAATACTTTAGTGTACAGCTAACCAAAGGTTTTGTATACGTCTAAATAAAGATATTTTGTTGCGTGAGCCAAAGGTTTGGTTAGCTCTACTAAGGTAATTTTTCTAAAAAAGGTTTAATCAGTGCTACCAAAGCGTTTTTTTCTGTTTTCTCTATGCATATATGAAAAACTCCTGCTTTTTCAGTAGAGACAAAATAGTAGTCTTCACCGGAAGTTTTGCTTTAAATTTGAACTAAATAATTTTGATGCTGAATAAGATCAGTAAAAGGGCCTAAATAGAATTTTTGAGATATCTCAATATCTGTGCCTAAAAAAGTGGCGAAAAGAGTGTAGACTATGAATTGAAAAAGAATGCTCGTAAGTCTTTGTGAAAAAATTATTTAGAAAGCAAGGAATTTTTACGGTGAACAATTAAAGTAAATGCTTTATTGTCATTTTTTGAACAGCAGAAAAGTTTCAAAATCAGTTAAACAGGTCAACTTATCAAGAGGATTTTTTAAATACATAGTACTGAGAAGAAATAGAAGAAGATGGCTGAGTTTTGCCATCAGTCATCATGGCAAATATGACCATTACTTTTTTTCGCGAAATAGTTTGACTTTTATCATGGATTCCACCGGACAAACTGCAACGTCACTTGATTTAATGTTGCGCTTCTTACCTCTGACCATTTATAAGATCATGGTATTTAACATGGTCTAATGGATTTTGAGAATTATTGACAAGCCAAAGACATTGACCTAAAAAAACTATTTGAAGGTCTAAGAATCGTCAAACTATCCCTGGTAAAAAGTGCTCCATGAAGTTCCGCGATGACCGAAGTTTCGCGAGCCAATCATGAAAAAATCTTAAGGAATCCCATTAACGATCTTCGGAATTCCATAAAATGTATGGTAAAATAATAAATTCCCTCGGAATTTTGGTCGTGGAACTTCTCGGAACACTTTTATCACAGATACTTTTTTTCAGAATTCGTTACTGATACAGCTAAGCATTTGTAGATTGAAGGTAGGGAGGGTTGATTTTTTTTTTCCAATGAATCAATTTTGACCATGCTGAAATTTAGAAACGGGCATGTGGACTTATTTTAGTGACAGGCGGGAAATTCAAATCCCAAAAATCCGATTAGCTCAGATGCTTTTTTTAAACGTGGTACTGACGTTTCATTGGTCAGTTTTGACTTGTCCGAATCTCACTAAAACAGTCTATGTGTTACTGTATTGTCATCATCTGTGATGTTTAAGTTGTTTAATACTACTATCATTTTTTACCCTAGTGATAAAAGTCAATTTTTAAAAACGTCCTTTTTCTCTGTTTCTTTTCCAGAACTGCTGTCTGCTGAGACTCTTAGATGACTTATTTCTACCGCCTACTTTGTGATTACATGACTGATTTTACCGACGATACTTTGTACATAGACGCTTAATTTATTTTTTTTCCTCGACGTTCTTCATTTGTTTGCTCCTGAGCTCGAGTTTATCGCAAGCCTGAAGGACTTCCAATTCTTCTTGTTATTTATTGTCTTTTGTATCATTCTTGTAAATTAATTTAGTTTGAATACAATCAATTACCAGAAATGACAATTTTTTTTTTAGTGAATTTCAGTTTACTAATTTTTTCTCCAATCAACATTTTTTGGTCAAGGGCTAGAAATTTGAGATGACATTCTCAACGCTTTGAGTCCTCCCTATGAGAGCAGCCCTTTTGAGTATTTTTTGTAAAAAAATTTCGATTCGCCGATAATTCGGTGGAATCGCCGTTAAATGATTAAAATATCCCCAAACTTGTTAAAGGCAGTGATGACTCTACCAGTTGAAAAAAGATTACAGATCAGGGTATATTTGTACTTTAATAGTCATAAACTGAACTGAACTGTGTAATATTTTCTCAGCCGGTGGAAACATCGGTTCATTGAAAACTATCTTTAAATCGACGCCAAACCCACTACCCTCGGAGGGACGATATTTTACATGAGAAATACAGTATATAGTTACAATATGTCCCAGAAGACCATTGCAAGCCCAAGTTGAAAAAGAAAGTTTCTCAATTCTATGAACAACACGTCTGCTAGTTCGTGGTGAGAAGCCATAATCGTCAATTGATTTATATGAGACAGTCTGATGCGAACAAAAAGCTAACGAGTGGAGCCGTTGTTTATAGAGACGAGCAACGCCATTTTCAATTTGAACCTGATGAAGAATCCTAGGATATAAGACTTTTTTCGCACTAGGATGACATTTATGAAAAAAATCTCCAATTAAATTTGTAGGCTGAAGATGAATACGGATACTGAAAATGCTAATGTTTAAAAATTAATAAACTAATAATAAATGAAGGTATTCGTATTCAGCTCATGTTTGTTTCGGCTGTAATTTTCACTTTCATTAACTACTCACCTCACTTTTTCTGTTGCAATTTTTGGCTACGGTATTACAAAATGCCGATTCCTATATAAAATCTCGTAAAAATCACATTGAAAAGTCTTAAAACTTACTCACAAAACTCAATAAATGCGTTCAACAAAATTCAAATTCAAAATTCAAGGGTATAGACTTATAGAGGTTGAATGAGCGATTCACAATGGAGGAGAGTCCCATCTAATGGCAGCTTTTCCTATGATAATCAATTTTATCATCATAGAAAGTTACAAAAATAGACGGGCTTTCATCAGTGTGACTAACTCATTCAACCGCCTCGCCATATAGACGTTTTTTTAACGCATTTATTGAGTTTGTGTGTGGATTTTTGAACTCTGTGGTGCTCTCAACGTTATTTTCAAGTGATTTTACATAGGAATTAACCCTCGATGCCGCGACAGCAAAAGTTTGAAACAGACCCGGTGCATGGTTACTTTTAGCGAAGATCGTTTGCACCAAGAAATCTATACATTTGCATATAGGATGAAATGAGTGAAAAACGATAATCGATGGTTCACGAGCTACCACCTTCTGAATCGATCTGAAATCGATCTAGGCCATACAAGCTAGCAAAGAATAAGGAATGAGTTTCGGCATGAATCAATTGGTGCGGAATACATGCTGAATGTATACGCACCGAAGGTTTGCCTGAAAGCCATTTTGACAAATTCACTGTGCTTTTTGAAGAACGGGCAATTTCATTTGACAATTGAACTTTGTTTGTCTTTTCGATTAATGAAACCTCCTGGGTGTGAAAATCTATGATTCCAAAATTTTCACTGATACAGAATAATTAAGAGAAAGACTGACCAGTCTAGTCCCAAAATTTGTTATGACCCGGGTTGCCAACAAATTCAGTATCCTCAGGTTGCAATTCAGAGACTGAACGGAAAACCCTCTTACAGATGACCTTAACTTGAGAACTCTTTGAGATTTTCCAGTTTAAACTATGTATAATGAGGAGAAGTGGCGGATCGTACACTTTAGCAACAATATTCTTCCTTTATTTGAATCTATGTATAACAACAATCGATTGTTGGTGAAGCACTGCTTTGCTCTTGAATCGACTGTTTTACATAGAATTAAATTGAGAAAAAAACATTGTTGCCAAATTGCACGAGCCGCCACAAATGAGGCGTAAGGAAAACTAGGCGCATGGATTTTTTTTTTTTTTTGACACCAATTTTCAAAGTTAGTTAACGATCTACACATATGTATATTGAAAAAATTAACACCAAAACAACGTTGGACCGGTGTTGCCATATTTTTCCTTGAAATTACTAACTTTTACATTGGGTCAAATGGGATAATTCGGGTAGTTATCCCGAAAATAGCAACATTGCTGCGCATGCGATAGATATTTCCCTTCCTTGTCAATTCTTATAAGTATAGGTAGTTTAAACGGGAAAATCACAAGGAATTCTCAAGCCAAGGTCATCTCAAGGAGGTTCTTTCGAGCGATTCTCTGAATTTCACCCTAACAATTTAGGGGACCCTCTCACTCGGGTTCTCTCTGAAAAGTTGGCCATAGGACTTTTCTGAGGCACAAATTAAAAATGTTCTAGCCCTCTTTTGGATTCCTAATGATTTTTTAGATGCATTGCCGGCAAATACATTGCCGTTTCCTTCGACCAACCGGTCACTATAGTTCAAGGTCTAAATCGGACAACCCCGCTATGCCTTCGGAGCCTGAATTCAAAACTTCTTTAACTTCATCAATGACGGTGTTACTTGATCTGCGCAGAGTGCAAAGGCCCTAATTCTGGAGATGACCTTAAAGATTTTTGAATTCGTTGTAATATACGTACATATTGTTATGTCACAATACACACTAACACTGACAAATTCAACCACACCCCCTCCCCCCAATTTCGATTCCACGGACCGTGACATGCATCAGCAACCCCAATTTGATTGCAATCAACAGAATGTCAAGAGAACTTATGGAGTAAGTAACTATGCAACAATAATTTAAACGGTAGGCGAAGAGATCACAGCTTTAAATCATTTTTATGAGTCGCATGGTCAATGATCAATTATTCATCATGTACCATATGCAATGGAGCTCACACTTGGTAAAATTTAATCGACCCATGGAATCATTGTTGTTTTTATGGATTTCTTTAAATGTGGGCTGCATTTTTGCGAATGTTTTTTTTTTTTTTTTAATTCACAGATGCTTTCATCGGATGGCTAAAACGTTTTACAATACAGGTCAGCAATGTGACTCTGACCCACGAAAATTACCTAATTCGTAATATTTTCTTCCACCGATGGAAACGCCCACACATTTAAAATTTGATGGACTTTTTGTGTTACTGAAACCATCGGTTGCAGGAAAGATTTGCAGATCAGAGTATTTTTGTGCGTTGAAGTAATGATATACTGAACTCGATTATAATCATTTGGTCAGCCGGTGTTTGTTCAACGATGTACAACAATATTTTTCTTAAGATCCGCAACCGTGATTGGCTCTTGATTCGTATCTTGGCTATCTTTGAGACGCATAATTTCGAGGTCATAGTATGGATACGAAAATAAATTTGAATTTGAGAAGAGGAGTAAGATCTAAGGATGAAATCAGTGGCGTCGCGTGCAATTTGGCAACAATGTATTCTATCAATTTAAATTCATGTAAAAGATCGAATTCAGGGGGTTCACAGTGCACAAGGAAAATTCGATATATTTCATGAGTTTAAATGGAGCAGTTGCATTGTTGGCCACTGGATGAAATAGAATGCTATTTCTTTTATATTGCCTCCTATAACGTAAGAATCAATGTTCAGTTTTATCAGAATGAAACTATGCAAGTTCGTGAATTATTGATTGTAAAAAACGGAATAAAAGATGAAAACCAGACTAGATTCTGGCTGGACTTTATGCGGGTAGCTTCGAAGAGGACTTTAAATCTTACCAGAAAATCACACTTTATGGTGGGGGTTGCTCGAGGCCTCAAATAATTCTCTACGATTTCACCGTATTTTAAATGGAGCAGTGGCGAACGCTAAAATTATTGTCGTGACAGTTTATCTACAATAACCAATGAAAGAAATCGATTACTCGGGCTCATAGTGAATTCTAAAATTCGATCTATTGCATGGGTTCAAAGGGATAAATACAAAATTTCCGTGCTTTACCACTACATACACCATTGATGTAAGACAATATAATTTTAAGGAACTTCTCGAGAAATGAATGTGAATCAAAGGGGGCTTGCGAATGATCGATAAAAGTTTTTCTTCTATCTGAACCTAAGCAAAAGAACTTTTGAACCAACAATAATCTTCTCCTCGATTATTGGGAGAGTTAATTGAGCCCTCACTTCAGCCAGACGATTGATTCTTGTCCTTAGCTTTATAAGGAAGAGACATTGAAACATTGCTATCGAAGCGTGCAATCTGTCGACGTTGTAGTTTGTCTATTTAAACGCATGAAAAAGATCGAGCTAGCTATCGGGCGTGCGGGGCACACCATTGGAATTCGACTTTTTGCATAGCTTTATACATAGTGCTAAAACACAAACGGTATTAAATTATACATTTGGCGATGGACACAATAAGAGTTGCTTTATACTTTGAGAAATGCGATATGTCTGAATTCATCTCTGACTAGCTCTCAGATGTAGGCTCTCACTGAAGTCGTAAGAGGCAAAACGCAAATGGCGGAAAGTTTGGTTTACTTTCTGCACTCGCTCACTTTACACATTCCCAGTACCATTACCACGGTAACTATAATGCTCATTTCCCTTTTGTTAAAATGTTATATTCTAGAGCAGCGATTCCCAACCGGTGGTCCGCTGACCGAGTTTTGGTGGTCCGCGTAGAATTTGTGACTATAATATTTTAAAATTGTGCCTTTGCCAGGGAAGTAAGTTATCATTTGAACGAGTCATAACCGATGAGCTATAACTTTAGAGTGGCAGCGGATTGGTCCACCTTGTGCCACACAGGGTAGAAGGAATCCCGGGAAAAAGCGGAATTTGGACGGCTGATTTCAAGGTTTGAGGTTAAGTTTTGTAGGTCGTCTCCGAGTCGTTTCCGGCGATGCCCGAGTTTGTTTACGGAACGACCGGAAACTACCTACAAAATTGTCCAGAAAAAAAAAGAAGAAAAAAATAGATTTTTATTTTTTCAAGTGGTGGTCCGCAGCCTCCACCGATCGTCCGATTGGTGGTCCGCGACCAAAAAAAGTTGGGAACCGCTGTTCTAGAGGATATTATCTCGCAATAACGACCGTTATTGTTTAGAATCGGAGCCTAACCTAACCTTTTTTGTAAAAGTGGCATCAGCAGTCAGCACCGTCCGCCATTTGCAGTTTGCCTCTTTGATCAGCGATCCATGACCCGTTTCTTCTTCTTCATTTTTGAAAAAGAAGAACATGACATGCCGCAGCTTTCATAGAAAGGGACTCCACTGTGAATATAAGCATCCTATACTTTGGCTTCGATCAAATAATATATTGTAGGTCAAAGAAATGGTCCGATCGTCTACGGCCGCGTCAAAATTAGAATAGTGATCCGGAGTCAAATAAATTGATCGATTGAAATTCACAATGGCACGCGACTAAAAAACGAGTCTGTGTCTGCCATCGGGACCGGACCGTTTTGCCGCTCTGCTCGCGCCGCGGCTTAATCGTTATGAAGGTTAGGGTCATTCGAGCCGCAAATGAGGCATAACAGTAAAATATTAATTAAGATCAGACAAAAAAATTAAATTCCTAGCCACTCGATATGAAAGTCGGATGTTAGGAATGGTGGTAGGCTGAATTTGAATAAGGATGAGGCAGACATACATTAAGTGGGGAAGAGACTTTAAGGGGTGGAGGGGAAAAGTTCCGTCCCGACGCACTATAGTCTAAGATCCTCAAGAAGTGGCAAAAAAATCAGAGAGCAAAATGTCACTCCAATTCATCATTTCATAAAGTTTGAAAACCAATGGGGCTCTTGCAAACTTTTGCCGTAAGGTAATGAATAAGACAATCTGATGTAAAAACCAGCGAAAGTCACGAAAATCACACCGAAAAAGTCTAAAATTCAGTAATAATAAACTCACAAAAATACTCTAACGGCATGATCATAATGGCGCTTCAACGCAGGTATCATGGGAGATTCCTGTCTAATGTGTCACTTTCTCTACGAAAACACAGAGAGATATGTCTCAAATTAGATAGAAATCTCCCATGAAACCTGCATTGAACCGCCATTATGCCCGATTCTAAGAGTGAATTTCGTGAATTTTCAGTGTACGCATCGTCATTTTTATAGGATAATATGCAAGAATCAACTTTTCATTCCGTACAGCAAAAGTTTGCAAGAGCCTTATTTTAATAACAGAGAACACTTTTAAGAAGTAATTTTAAGGTTCAAATGTCACTGGAAAGTTTTAAATTAAACCTTTTTATGATCTAAGATTAAATGCTCCTATGCAAGACAACGAGGTGTCCCACTAAGGCGCAGTCAGGCAGGTAACATGGTTATTTGGACAAGGAGTCTTCTTTAATTTAAACGAATGCAATGATTCAAGTCTTAGAGCATGTTTGTCTTTAAAAAAAAAAAAACAGTAACCCTGCGTGGGTTACGTTTCATAGGAGCCTCGTGGAGGGAGAGAAACAGCGATTGTGGAATGTGGGCATTGAGGCATTAGATTCTGTTTGCAGAAAAAATTATCTAAAATCAGAATGAAGAATGCAAAACTTGGAAATCTTATTCGCGAATGCGTGAAAGTGGAGACGCCAAAGGCGAATACTTGCCGCAAAAAATAATCATGGAAATCAAGTGCAATGTGGCAACAAAGGATTTTCTCCATTTAAATCTACACAAAAAAATTATCTTTAATTGATTCATTGAATCCCCAAGAAATCAATACAATAAGTACTATAACGTACTTTCAAATGGCAGAAAAAGGGTTGGCATACTGCAAAAGCCATCACTGATTTCTAAATCAAGAGTGTATAATTTTTTATGATCGTTCTCAGTTTCATTTTCGTCTCAGAAAAGTTGAGAAACCAGCCTCCGAATAAAGTTAATATGAGCCAATATTTTTACACGTCCCTCAAAACTTCCTCGACTCGCTAAATAGGGGACGATAAGGATTAAACGGTGGCAAAAGCACACACTGGGTCAAAACACGGATATTTCTGGACAAAAAAAGTTGGCGTTTTTGCCCAAAAATCAATTTCAGAGTTGATTGTTTCTTGCAAAAACCATATTTTTTGACTAATTTTAAGCTCTAGAATGAATTATGACTCACAATTTTAAGTTAATTGCTGTTTCTGGTTCATAATCTTGATTTTTATTTGTAAAGTTATGTCCGGGAAATTTGGCAACGTTGTATTTTATTCATTTAAACCAATGTAAAAAGTCGAATGCGAAGGTGTTCATCGAACACCTAATGATTCCACCTATTTAATGGGTTTACATGGACAAACCACAATGTTGCAAAATTGGATGCTACGCCACTGGTTTGAATCCTCACTGTGCGAAGTTCGTTTAAAGGGAAGTTAGAAGAACTAAAGGACGGACTTGGCACAGCTTTGGTATCAAAGTTCCTCAAGGCTGCGGTTGGACCAACCTCGACAATTTTTCAGAGGCCACAAGGTCAAAATGAAGAAATCGTCCGTATGAATAACATTCGAAAACGCATCGAAGCTGGAGGAAATTCTAACCCCCCCCCCCCCCCAATTCTAGGACAAAGCTACTGTTGTCTGGAAATCTTATCGAACAGCGTAAAATGATCATATTTCTTTCCCTCACGCTTTTCTCCAAAAATACGAATGCGCAGCCATAGATTCCTTATCATCCTAACGTAATATTTCTAGTTGAGGAAGTTTCAAGGAACGTGTCAAACTTCAGCCCTGCAAGTTTAATTTGATCAAAATACAGTGAAGATAAGGAATTTTCTGAGATTATTATTAGTTGATTTTGAAAGTCTTTAGTGATACCAGCGTTATTTTTTTAGGTATGTGTACGTCTGGATCACCCCTAAGTCACCTGTAACAAAAGTGTACATCATCCGAAATACATAGTAAACATATATAGCCCAGTGGCGTAGCGTGCGTTTTGGCAACGTTGCAGTTCGTCCATTTAAACTCATTAAAAAGATCGAACTACTGGGTGTTCGGTGAACACCTTCGCATTCGACTTTTTACGTGGGTTTAAATGGACATAATGCAATGTTGCCAAATTACACGCTACGCCACTTATATAGCCCTGAGGAATAAAGGGCCTGGTGCTGCTTTTGAAGTAATGATGCTTTTAAAGATTTAAATAAATTTCAGAACGTCTTCATCTATAAATTGTGTATTATTTTCGATTGATCATAAGTATTTTTCAACAGCCAACATAGCATTCATTGTAATAATAAATAGAAGAAACAGATAAAAAGTTGAGGAGGTTGTATGCCCTTCATCAATAGATTGAGTTGTAGAATGCAAATTTTAATTTTTTTTTTTTGAAAAAAAAAAAAAGAAAAAAAGGATAGCTCGATGTTATGTCAATCAAAAAACCGCGATGCTCTGTGTGTTCAGATTCCCCCAGTAATCTTTGCCGTGGACCCACTTTCAGACCGGCAAATCATCAACGGGGATTCGACCTCGAGACTCGATGATCTAAACTTTCCGTTACACCGAAACAGCTTCAATTTCGGAGCTTTAAGTTTCAGCTTTTCTTGACCTCTGTGCCATCCAACGGACGATCATTTTTTTTCGGAGAGGACACATTGGAGGGGACGTTGATTCCGCTGGGGGAGGGGTCGGTGAGTAACACACCGCCGCGGAGTCCCCCCGCGCCCCCCGCGAATCGGAAGCTCAAATCGGAAGCCCCACTCACTTTACTCACTACGAGGCCTACTGACCACGGTATATTCTATCAGAAAATAACAACAACAATGGTGCCAACATAGTTCGACGTGCGGCCAAAAATGGCGCCCTAACTGGGCCGAAGAGACAGCGCAGCGAGGCGGGTAACGGACCCGCGACGCACGTAGAGTCCACTCTATCCCCCGATTAATATTCGATTCAGATAATCCGTTCTTCGCCCCCACTTCGCCTTTTTTTCAAGACTTCGGGAGACGAACACGAACAGAGAGAAAGAGAGAAAAGAGAAAAAGAGAAATAGAGAGAGAGGAACGTAAAAACTTTTGTTTTATTTGTGTGTCGGTATAAAACGTTACTCATTAGTCAACGGGTCATTCATTCATATACTATAGGTTGGTGCGGGTAGGTCGATTTTTATTAAATGGGTGGTGTTCGAGTTTAGTTCGACGATTCCATTAGGGTAATCAGGTGTTGGTAGTAAAATAAAATATTACAAAACCGGTGTCGAGTTTCATCGATATTTGAAACCAAGATGAAAAGACTTTTCCAATGCGGTTGTCTGTTATTGGCGTTCGCTCTGAGCCTGACCCAAGGCGACGACGAGTTAGACAACAGCATCTCGCAGATGCCGAGCGGGCGGTATCTCAGCTCCGGCGATGAGCTCGTTGACGCGGTCGTCAACGATTGTTTGGCCGGCGACGAAAGTGTTTTGCGGTGTTTGAAATTGCGCGTTTTGAATTATCTGGACGTGAATTTGAACGACGGGAAGCGGTCGCTGGATGGCGAGGACGAGAACGTTGTCACCGATGAGGCTTTGGACAACGCTATCGTTCACCGAGTGAAAAAGTACATCACCTCGCACAACTTCAAACTTCACATGCCCGATCTCTTCTTTCAAAGGGCCACTCTAGTCTTCAAGCCAGCTTCCCGGGCCATCACGGATTTCGAGGTCGAGTTCCCGGCGCCCAATCCTAACGAAGATAGATCTCTCTCTGAAGGTACATAATTTTTAATTATATTTGCAACGAGCTGCCTTTTTGCGGATCTAGAATGAAATTCTAAAATCCATCGGGGATTCACCGGTTGAGACAAAGATTACATGTATCAGTTAGAAAGTATGATGATGGATTTTAGAAATATTCAAACCAATAATCTTTGCTTCAAACGGTTCCAGGACTATCCGTCTACAGACTTTTAGTATACCTCCATCTACTTTTAACGTCCACTGATCTATAGGTCCAATATTATCATGTCCAGTATATGAAAAGTCCACTAATGAAGGTGGGCACATCTCTAGCTGAAGACCACTTTTTTTTAAACCCCTCTCAAACGTTTTAAATAGTGGATTTAAAACAGGATTTTTTTTAAAAAAAATTGGACGTAAACGAGGTGGACTCAAATTCTGTGTGCCTTTTAAACGATCTATTACTGATGGATTGTAAAATCCGAGTGACGATGCGGCCCTGACAAAAAAAGGGTCTAATTAAAGTGAATGCTAATCCTTTTAGGGAGTATTTTAGAGGTGAAAATACCCCCCCCCCCATCAATATACATATGTCTAAAAATGGACACCCTCTAAGCTAGAGCCCCCAGGACAAATGAATGGCTTTATTGGAACAGCATCCATAGATATAAACCAAATGTCCTGAAAATGTGTCTTTTGGGGTATTTTTACAAGAAAAATTCATTCATGTGACCTTAGAAGATGCAGGAATTAAGTTTGATTTTCTCTTAAGGTACTGTTGAACGTTTGACGACAAAATTTGTACGTAACGGATAAAAAATTTAAACATAAACATAATCATCCGATGAAAAAGCTTTTCGAATTTTTTGGCGCCCAGCATTTTTTCGATGTGACATGTTTCTAGCGAGATAATCCAGATATTTAACTATGCCGGTTGGCATGAAGAATCAGTGATAGCGGCAGACCAAACTGAAAGTATGGTCAGACTTAATTGCAGAATTAGTCAAGGTCATTCGTTAATTTTAAACGTTTTACGCTTATTTTACACCTTAGAAAGAACACATATTTTCATGAACTTGGTTCACAATAATTTTATTGTAGACGCTAGTTTGAGAAAATAAAAACAAAAACAAATAAGCAAAACTGTGATTTTTTAAACCTTTGAGTAACTTTAGCTCTGTCAGCGCATAATCACCCATAAGCACTTTGCGTTGACTCATAATTGCTATACATATAGTGATTGTGACAGTTATATGTGCGATTTTGCATTTACGATAATCATAATTTTAACGTGCGATCCGTCAGATCCGTGCAATCTTCGTAACCCCTGAACCTTTTTTTTTATAACTACGACTGCACATTTATTCTGCATAATTTTGATGTGGTCAATACCGGTGGCAATTTTTTAATGCTCACAACCATTGCCATTTTCAACAAAACTTGCTGTTTACCGCCTTCATTTCACGGAGTAGGCAAAAACACGCACCGTTACTTACTAATAGTTAGCTATTCACCAAATTTGAGAGAACCGGAACAGTGAATGGCCGGTTTTATGCTGAAAGGCGCCTATACTGACATCGAATTTCAACGAAATTGTTTCCTTTTTCGCAAAAATACGTCAGATTTGGCTAGATCAAGTGGGAAAGATAGTTATCTTCGCCAGTAGGTAATACCAGTGATGAAAGGTTGCCAGGAAAGAAGATTCATGACCATTCGTTATTGACTAGAAAAATTACTCGACATATGGAAAATCCAGACCAACGAGTACCTACTCTGAAAATGTAGGTACTGACAAGAATTTCAATCTTCGAATTTAAAGATTCTGAGGTTGGATTTTGAGAAGTTTTTCCTTTGTCTAAAAACACCCAAAAAAAAAAATCGCATTTGTTCTCATTCATGCAGTGAACTATAAAACATGGTGTCCAGTAGTGAGTAATTTGGCTATAGTGGTGACACTTCATTTAAACATATGTAAATTAATCGATTATTCTGGAAACGATTGATTTCCTAAGTATCGATTATTTCACATTGACTCAAATGAAAGAAACTCGCGGTTGCCAAATTGCTCACTTCGCTACTGATAGGAGACTAACACTTAAGTTAACATTAAAAGCACAGTCGATGGACTAGCTTGTGTCAAACCGGAAGCCGATACTAATTAATGCAGATGTCGTTTTTACTTAGCAATCAAAATACCATTGTTTTCACAGACTGCATCCATTTGAGTGCTTAGTAAAGTCAGGCAAATGATAATCAATCACTGAATTTTATCGGTTAATCAAGCATACCGATTTTAATGAAAACCAACGTGTTAAGATGAAACAGATTATTGTTTATCACATAACATTGAATTCATCGAAATTGGCACGCCCAATTACTGCTGAAATGCACGTCTATTATACTTTTTGAAAAGTTGTCGAAACAACCATATACCCATCTCTTATGCTGAGCTTATTATTAGTGTATTTTTACCCGGATTCGCGCGATATACTTTTCTGCAAAGATTTGTATTTTAATCAGAACATACTTATCGGCACATAATTACAATCTGGCAACATTTTGTTTTGCTCCCTTGAACCTTTGTAAAACATCAAACTATTCGGAGTGCAGTGAACACCCTCGTATTTGACCTTTTGCGAGGGTTTGAATAGATGAAACATACAACGCTGCGCTTCGTTTCAGCTTTTCTCTCTTACTGAAACGAGTTCAGGCGCATTTTACATTATTTTCAATATTTAATACTGATGCATACACTGAGAAAAAGCTTTGGGCAGAATTATAGTTGCTGAGGCGTCTTTGGGCAGGGGGACTAAAATGTTTGGACATAGCAACTAAAGTCTTTAGGCGAGGGAAACCAACTTCCAAAGACTTTTGTTGCTTTGTCCAAAGATTTTAGTCCCCCTGCCCAAAGACGCCTCAGCAACTATATAATCACTGCAGACTTTGGTTCCCCTACTCAAAGCTTTTTCTCCGTGTAAGTAAGTAAAATTTCGCAAACGCGCCTTGATTAAATTTTGAGAGAGAAACAGACAACTTCATTTATGTATCACTTCTTTGTGGGGAGGGAGGGTCTATATTCAGCAAGTTGGGTTGAAATCGAGATTTAGATCGTAAATAGAGGGATCTATGATTGACCTTTGACCTATAATTAAATGTAAAAACTGTCAACCGGAATAAATGAACATAGACCGTTGATCAGTGATCACAAGTTCAACATTTTCTTGACTAACCCTTTCAGACCGAGGTTCTATTCCAATAGACTTTAGAATAAAATGTAATCTTATAGAAAACATAAAAATACAATATAATGAGAAGACAGCACTATAAGATCAATTATATTTGTCAAAAATCCGTTTCTGAGTAAAAAGCATTTCAGGTCTGAAAGGATTAAAAGTGGACATTTGTGTGTGGTTGGTTTGAAGAGGTTGAGGGGGCTGAGAGACCGTCAGATTTCTATTTTTCAACATGGGAATATAAAAATTGGATAAAAAAAAAAAAATAAAAAAAAAAAAAAATAAAAAAAAAAATAAAAAATAAAAAAAATAAAGAATACAAAGATAAATAAATGAATATATGTTCGTTGGCCTTTGATTTGTTTGCCCCCCCTACCACCATTTTTTTTGGCCCACACGCCGCCCGAGAATACTTATGCTAATTATATGGTATGATTGGATGGTTTCAGCTCGAGCAGACATGCAGCAGAAAATGGTGATGCCAGTTTTAATGATGATGAAAATGATGTCGAAAATGGTGACTCCCGTGATCATGATGATGGTCGGCATGAAAGCAATGAAAGCACTTGTACTCAGTAAAGTTGCCATTTTACTCATTGGAGGATTCCTTTTGCAGCAGTTATGCAAAAAGCATGGTGAGTACCCTCCTTTAAAAATGCGCACTGTCACTATTTTATTAACAGTTGAAATACTTTTTCTAATAATGGGTCTGTTGCAAACTTTTGCTACAGCGCTATAGAGTGTGCAATCTAATGTAAAATCGCCTGAAAAGATGGCATTAGAAAGCAATGAAATGCAACAATAAACTCACAAAATGCGTTTAATGAAACCCAAGATGGCGGCAAAATATCGAGCAATCTGTATGCATGCACCAGTGCACCACGAACATTCAAAGATAGCCAACCTCACAATATCCATCACAACCAATCACAACGTAAATAAACACATAACCTCTACCTGCAGTGAGGTAGTCAAAGTTGGCAATCCTTGGATGATCACGGTGCATACATTCAGATTCCTCGATATTTTGCTGCCATCTTGGATTTCGATAAACGCCTCTTGTGAGTTTAATATTGTATTTATTGACTTTACGATGCCACCAATGGACTTTTCAGGCGATTTTACATTGGAGTAAACACTTTTTATCGCTGTAGCAAAAGTTTGCAACAGACCCATTATTGATGACTGATGTTTTTCAAGACAGCGCAAGAATGACAAACGCCTTGAATCAGTGATATAGGCAAAAAGGAGTACCGCGAAGAAATTCAATTCACACCTGGCAACCTGACTTGGTGATAACATGACTGATGATGATTAATGTGCACCATCTGTACCGTCATAGTTTCGCGGCCTGCAAATCTTTGAAGACCATTGATGATGTAAAGAATCATCATCAATCGTGGTATTTGTAAATTCAGTTCCCGTCAATATACGCAGCATTTTGAAAATGTAAACATGTTCAAATGTTCGTATATTTGAGATTATTTAAAAATGAATTTTGTTGCGTACAGTTCACCAAATGCCCTTTGGTAGCTATCTTAAAAATCAAAGTTGATTGTCCAAAGAGGCCCAAAAGTGAGCCGAAAAGAGGTTCCAGTCACAAATGAAGGGTAGAGTGGATAAAGGGGGTATGTGACACTTTTTTGATTTTGAGAAAATCGATTTTAAAGTTCAGAGTACGGACGTTTTCGATATTTTAGCTGAACATCAACTGCAGCAGCTTTGAAAGTAGGGTCATATTCTACATTTTTTGAACCAAGTTGGAAAATTTATAGATAGATACCATCATAACTCCTTCATTCACTGTGCTAACTCGATTTTTTCCAAAATGTCACATAACCCCTTTATCCACTCTACCCTTCAAATGTATGTTAGATCTCTATTTGTGTCTAGAATTTTTTGTTTTGTCGACCTCAGTAGTAAGGTGGTCAGCGCAAACTGGCCTCCAGCCCAAAGGTCCCGGGTTTGGCACCCGGCAAAGGTGACCAGATTTGAAGGTCTTAGATCTGGACATCGTGGAAGGACGCGGATGTAAATCTTCTCTCTTTCATATTTTCATCTTCTCCTCTCGTCCAGTCTGTCAGTTGGGCCCTATCTAGTTTCAGTGAAAAAACAGAGTTTAAGTAGAGCCGGAGCAGCTTTTTAAAATAGCTTCGCAGAGCAAAAGTTCTAGTTGTACCAGAGAAAGTTGCGGTTGTCCTGAAGCACTACTTCTGTAGAGCCGAAGTAAGAAAAGAGGTTGTCACTCTAAAGAAGTAGTGCTTTGGTAGACCTGCAACTTTCTCCGGTAAAGCTTGAGCTTTTGCTCTGCGAAGCTATTTTAAAAAGCTGCTTCGGCTGTACATAAACTTTGTTTTTTTAAGTCTTTCAAAAACGGACTCTCACCTCTTATCTTTCTGAATTATTACTATTATTTTTTCTAGACTAGTTTCATCAACAACCCTTAATCCTAACCTTCAAAAAAAAAGAAAAAAAAATCTGCTTATCAAAAATGCGCAGAAAAGACCGATGTCAAAAGGCATTGCTAGGATATTACAGGATTAGCATAATATTAGCAAATCTAATTTCCATCCCCCAAAAATTTAAAACCACCCTCTACTTGACCAGATGGCAACGCTAGAATGATAATTAACCAGAAAAATAACTAAACTAATTAAACTTGCAGAATAATTTTTGTTGTTTTTTTTCGATGCGTGCGACATTCAATTTTTCTATCCCAATCTGTTCTTTTCATTCTTTCAGGTATGATGATGCCCTCAGGAATGATGCCTGGTTCTATGACGATAGAACCTGCGCCTTCAAATGCCTACGGACCCCCTCCAACGGCCCCAATGAACAGTTACGGACCACCAACCAACTCATACGGGGCACCTCCTTCGAACTCTTACGGAGGCCCGCCATCCGGACAACCTGCTGCGGGTGGTGCAAGCTCTTCTTACGATCAAGCCGCCGGTTCCTCCTGGGAGCCCGCCCCTTCCTCAGCTAGCAACAACCCCTACTCAAGGGTCTACGATCCTCATCAGGTAGCCTACAACGCCTACTCAACTTTAGGATCTGCTGCTTCATCATCGTCATCGTCCAGTTCGAAGTACTGAACTTTTTGAGGACATCAAATTTAGGAATTCCCAAAGTTCGGCTCTGTACGACCGTATGAATGGAAGAGGGCGCATCGCATCCGAGATCATATTTATGAGTTTTTTTTTTTTATTTATTTTATGCAAAGCATGTGGTCCCACACTTTTTACTCATAGATTGCTTTAGTGAAGAGCGAAAAATTTTAAAGGACCCATCAGTCAGATGTGCATTAATAGAGAGGAGTTTTCGTTTAGAGAGCGCGAGTTTTGAATCAACCAATCAGATGTCTAGTCTACACCGAAAAAAACGTGGTAGAAGAATCGTCTTGATGCGATAGCCTTAATACGGTTTTGATACCTTAAAAAACCATAATTTCTATTTACCTCAGTAAAAATGCCGTAAAACCAGTGAGCTCATCGTAAAACGTGGTTCATAATGACCCTAGTGTTGAACTCTGACTTTATCGTTTTTGAGAGATTTTGTCATTATTTTTTTCTCCCAGTGACATACAGTATTTTTTTTTTATGATTTTTTCTGTTATTTTGTTTGTTTTTGTTTTGTTTGTTTGTTTATTATTATTATTTATTTATTTATTTATTTATTTATTTATTTATTACTTTTTTATTTAATGACCAATTAGCAGACGTCGATCACATTAGTTGATTAATAACATTATGATTTAAACGAAGCGTTGCTTGCCCGCAAAAGAAAACTGTGTAGGCTCTAGTATGGTTGTCCCTGTAGACTCAGGTATCTTCATTCAAATAAAATGCGCGTTCCAGACTAAGTTTAATGAGAGATCTTGTTGCATGTAGAATGGTGAGGTTTTAAGGTAGGGTTCACGAAATTCGGGGTTTTAGTTTGAGATTTTTTTTAGTAAAATAAAATTGCAAGAATGTATACCTCAGCACTCAGCAGCTGAGGTTCACAGAATTTATTGACTTTTTTCTTGATTAGATAGTTCTTACAGTTATGAAACGGTATCTGTGCGATCGAAATATGATATCCAATGAATTGCGTTTGACGCTTTGCCGAATGGTTCTGCTTGTTCTTAGTCACTTTGATTCTACTTTGATGCTTCGTTCGTTCAGTTATTTCTAGAAATTTATTTTAAATCTGAATACACAAAATAAAACTAACTTACGTGCTTACTGACAACAAACGTTTGACGAAATATAACCACGTTTAACTTAACACTGACTCCGACACAACTCATGAACATTCGACTGTCATATTTTTCCGCCCAGAACTTACGTGAAAATGTCGATTGTTTATAGGTTTTAATTGAAATTCTCTTGAATCGATTATTTTTCATGGGTTTTCATGGAGGGAATATTGGTACATTGCTATTTCAGAGCATCCGCAGTGACGACTCGGGAACATTCAACAACCTTTTTTCTCCTGTTGGGACCTATGTTAAAATATCGATTGCTGATTGCAGGTTCAATAGGACCCTCTAAGGATCACTTGTTTTGTAAACCAGTGCATTACTATTCTAGAACCAAGACTTGAACTGACTGAGACTAAGCTTTGACAGTAGATAAAATTCACATTACTCCAAAACTAGAATCTCAGACGATTCTGAGCAACCGATTATATTTAAAATATTTATTTCACCATAAAATGTTTTGATTTTGACCAAATGAAAAAAAAAAAAAAAATCTCTCAAAAAGGAATTTTTTGAGAAAATTTAAAGAAAAATTTTACTGAAAGAAAAACTAGAAAATAAATTTACAGATTTTCATTTGTTATGAGATTTGATATAAAAATTTTGGCAAAATCGAGTGACATTTCACGTCGCATAGAAAATTCGTTCGTTTCGGTTATTTTCTGATTTGTAAAGTGGGATAGGCATCAGTAACTTCTTCATTTCGTTAGTCATACCAGGAGTAAAAGAATTTGCATCCGTCATTGAACTATAAATCAAACTTTTCGATTAGTAGGTATTGAAAATTTTATCCCACAAAATTTATCGTGAAAATGCGCTGCTCGTGCAATCAAGCAACCTCAATTCGTTACATTTAAACCCTTGTAAAAAAAATGATTCTAGAATTGTCAGACTGCCTACCAAAGAATCGATTATTTCACATAGGTTTAAATGGAGCAAATGCAATTTTGCAACATTGCACGAGCCACCAATGATTAAAAACGAACTGTTGTGCACCGTAAGAGCCGTCTTTGGGAACATGGACTGATATTAAATTTTACCTCTCGATGTAACTGTTTTTGTAAATAGTTTGTCTTTGTAAATTTGACCATTATTTATAAATTAATTTATTGATTTTTTATTTCAATTCTAGTGAATTATGTAATAGATACGAATAAATTATTCAAATTAAATTAGTGTTCCTTATTTTCCCTCCAGAAATAGAACTTTAGCCATTTCTGTCATTATGTTTGGGGCAGTGTTGCCAAAGAGGTTGAGTCAAAATCGACGTTTTTGGCCCCCCCTTGAAAACGGCTCAAATTTTGCTTCTTGATTTAGCACCACTAGGAGCACCTTTTCCCAAATTTTCAAGCTCCTACGACAATTTGGGAAGGAGTTGGAGGGGGGCGAAGGGGGGAACATAGGGGTACATTGGAAGTGAACCAAAAACAGTATATCTTCCGAACGAAAAGAGATATGAAGGAGCGGTTTTCACTGATTAACGCCAAAAAATAAGTTCTTTTCGCTCTCATGGTTGAAAACGCTCGAAATTCAATTTTTACTTGCGGCGTTGCCATTTTTATCGTTTTTTTGGGTAAAAAATTACGATAAAAAAATTACAAAATCTGCAATTTCTCAAAAACCCATTCGACGATTTTGATTAAAAACTAGTATGTTATTCTCCTTTGAATTCCGCGTAAAATCGTCTAAACCGGACCCGGGGGAAACCGTTTGTATCCAAGATACAGGGTGTCAAACTGGCACACCTCAAATTCGGAACGGTTCTTATTTCCCTCACAACTTCTGAACTACTCAAGATTTTTGAATGCGGTTTGCGCTGAAATGCGTCAAAAAGCTAGAAAATTCGAGTTTTGGGCGCGCAATGGCTCCGATTTCAATTAGAATTAGCGGTGTTGCCATTTTTATCGTTTTTTCAAGTCAGAAATCACGATAAAAAAATTACAAAATCTGCATTTTCTGAAAAACCCATTTAACGATTTTGATTAAAAACTAGTGTGTTATTCTCCTTTCAATTCTGCGTAAAATCGTCTAAACCGGACCCGGAGGAAAACGTTTGTATCCAAGATACAGGGTGTCAAACTGACACACCTCCAATTCGGAACGGTTCTTATTTCCCTCACAACTTCTGAAAAAACGATAAAAATGGCAACACCGCTAATTCTAATTGAAATCGGAGCCATTGCGCGCCCAAAACTCGAATTTTCTAGCTTTTTGACGCATTTCAGCGCAAACCGCATTCAAAAATCTTGAGTAGTTCAGAAGTTGTGAGGGAAATAAGAACCGTTCCGAATTTGAGGTGTGCCAGTTTGACACCCTGTATCTTGGATACAAACGGTTTCCCCCGGGTCCGGTTTAGACGATTTTACGCGGAATTCAAAGGAAAATAACATACTAGTTTTTAATCAAAATCGTCGAATGGGTTTTTGAGAAATTGCAGATTTTGTAATTTTTTTATCGTAATTTTTTACCCAAAAAAACGATAAAAATGGCAACGCCGCAAGTAAAAATTGAATTTCGAGCGTTTTCAACCATGAGAGCGAAAAGAACTTATTTTTTGGCGTTAATCAGTGAAAACCGCTCCTTCATATCTCTTTTCGTTCGGAAGATATACTGTTTTTGGTTCACTTCCAATGTACCCCCATGTTCCCCCTTCGCCCCCCTCCAACTCCTTCCCAAATTGTCGTAGGAGCTTGAAAATTTGGGAAAAGGTGCTCCTAGTGGTGCTAAATCAATGAGCAAAATTTGAGCCGTTTTCAAGGGGGGGCCAAAAACGTCGATTTTGACTCAACCTCTTTGACGTGCATTCTCCATCACTGCTGATGGCATACCTGAATAGTATAAGTTTTTAGTCGGTTTTCACTTTCCATAGCCCTATAGTTTCTTTTGGAGACTTAAAATTCGAAAAAAGCAGATCTTTCAAGTTTCAAAATAAATCAAGCAAAATCCAGATCAAGCAAATTTAAATTTGAGAACAAAAAGAAAACCCCTCTGGAAAACGTTCAGAGTGAGATTTTTCGATTGAAATTATTCTCATGTACTTACGCAATTAATTTATTTTTTCCTCCTTGTTTTCATCTCCAGACTGTGAAAAAACTACATTTTTCCTAGAAATTTAAAACCATGCTGATATAATGATAAGAAATAAGCATAATTGAACTTGCTCCAGTGGCAAAGCGTGCAATATGGTAACGTAGCACTGTGTCCATTTAAATCAATGAAAAAGGTCGAAGTTTAGATTTTTTGTCTTATAAACCAACAGTTCAATATTTTTCATGCGCTCTGATAGCCAAACTGCGATCTTGCCAGATTGTACGCTTCTCCACTGAAACAATCATGGTGCTTAACTAGTAAAGATGGTGTGTGATATGACGTGCAATTTGGCAACGCTTAGTTTTGTAGAATTGATTCCGTAAAAAGTCGACTTCGAGAAAGTTCATCAAACATCCGACAATTCGACTTTTTTTCGCGGGTTTAAATCAACAATTAAGTCGTTGCCAGACTGAAGACTACGCCCTGATTTTACAATATTACATGACCTGCGTCCTGCAATGAGACTTTCTGGACTGAAACATGATACGCATAGTGGTGGCTTGAGCAATTTGATAACGTCCAATAGTTTTCCACTCAAACCTAAAGAAAATAATTATGTATTGTTCTGTTAATCTGCTTCCTCTAGAATCTATTTTTTTTTTTTTTTTTTTTTTTTTTTTTTTTTTTTTTTTTTTTTTTTTTTTTTTTTATACGTACGTTTAATATGGATGAAAGCACGACTGATTGATTTCACGGGTGGACATTGAGATAGCATGACATGGTGCTCGTAAGTAATGTTTTAAGATCAACGCATAATGGAATTATAGACTGTCCCAAGAAAGATAGAACTTGACAACTGCACAGCTTGAATGAAAAACGTCAGCTATTTCCTACTCCTGATCAGGTTGCATGGTTGAGGGTTTTAAGCTGATGTTATCATAAAATTGGTAGAACTGTCAAGTGTCAAGTCCAGTCTTTTTTGGGACAAGCTAATAACTGAAAAGTAATTATTTGGTTTCATTTTTTTTGTTTTTTTTTTTTTGTTTTTTTTTTTGGTATTTATTATTATTTTCGGAGTGGCATTGAACCAATATGATTAGTTTTGATCGACTGAACTATTACTCGGTTGGCCTCTGATTGGACCATTCTGATATCATCACTAAAACCGTAGATACGTATTTAAACACTGATATTATGAGTTATAGGCCAGTTGCACTTTCAACAGGTTTTCCTTCTAAAGGCAACTTTTTAAGAAAATTCAGAGAAAATTTTAATTAGCGCAACTCTCTCGTCATTCGTTCAGTGATCACCAAGATGCATCCGTTTAGAGATTATATTTTGTGACTAGTCTTTCTTCGTCAAAGTGCGTAGTGCTTTAGTTAATATGCGTGGTGCAAAGAGACGGAGTATGCTAATTGACACATATTTTGTCAAAAAATGCGCCACAAAACAGCATTTTCGGCCACATTTCGGCAAATATTGAACGAATTGCGTTTGTGATTTTTGCACTATTCCGAGTAATATGTGTATATGTGGTCACCGAAAGTCGAATCTGTTAATACTGCAGTGGTATTGGGGCTCTATTTTTATTCAAAACTTTAAATTGCAAGAAACTGCTAGTCAAGAGTCGTTTTGAAAAAGACTCCATAACTTTACCTAACTTCTGGAAATGAATCACTTGGACCATGGGAATCCCAAAGACAATGGAAGGAGCCACAGTTTTATATTAATAAACCATCAAACAAAATGGTGGCCTCTTGTTTGCAGGATCAAATTAAGTTAATTAATTACTTAGACAAAATAAACTATGCTATTATGTAAGATATGAATCATCTAAATCTTCCAAACCGGAAGTTGTGTTTCGAATGAGACGACAGGAAAATAATAATTTCATACTGAGAATGCAAATTTATGAAACGAATAAATAATTAAAATATTAACTGGACGGCTTTGAACTGAAGAGAATCATTTTTTTCTAACCAACAATGGGGCCGTTGCAAGGGTCTGAAATGTTTTGTTTTTTATAAAGAAAGTGACGGTGCTTTATGATCTATAAGAACAAAGATGCCCTTGGTTTTCAATTGAGTCCCATTGTTCCAGAGATGAGATTTTGGCTCAAAACACATTGTTTTAAATGGGTATTTTGTGGAGTTGCGTCACAACGCACACGATTTTTTTACAACTTTACACGTGTGTATCTCAAAAACCGGGACACTTAGAAAAGCCAAAGGCACCATTGTTCTCAGCTTATCAAGTACGATCATTTTCTTTCCAGAAAACACAGATTTTCAGACCCTTGCAACTGCCCTATTCTATAGATTCCCCATGCAGTTGGCTTTCTTCTGCAGACACAGAAGTTGATTCTGACCCTCATAAAACTGTCCAATCAATGGCGTGTCGTCAACTGTGCGATTGGAAGCTACCCTTTGTTTTGCGACAGGTGAACAAAGGCTCATTACCACCGAAACAAAGACGAACACTGTTGACACGCCCAACTATTATTTGAGATTGAGAAAAAGTTTTCATGAAAAGTTTCCAGACTTTTTAAGCTTAGTCAGAAATTTTTAAATTACATTTCTAGGTTTCAATTACTTGTGAAAGGTAACTGTGTGATTAAAATTGGTCTTGAAAGTTTATAAATGATGTATGATTAGAAATTTATAATCTGATTTTTGCCACTTCTTGACGATATCAAACCATAGTGCGGTCTTAATCTTCAATAGTCTTACTACTGGATTACAGGAGACTTTTGGTCAACTTTTTCCCATCCATTTCGTAAGATCCTATATATAAATGTTTTTTATTTATGTTCAAAATGTTTGTCAATGCAATTATAATGTTACGAAACGAATTTCTGACAATACGTTATTACGTTATCGACCAGGTAAGACTCACAGTGTTTTCAGGAAAATACATTTTCTGTTTCAAACAAGCAATTAATATTATAATTATAGTCTTCATTTCTTTACGCAAGTCAAAAATGATATTTTTTTTCGTAGCTAGTGATAATTTTGCGTATTAATTTCAGACAGGACCCATTTCGAGATTGGATCGGGATCAATTGAAAAAAAAAACCAAAAAAAAAACCATTTCATCACAAAATGTGAACTTGGGGTTTTACTCGCGTGTTTTCCTTTTTAATCGGAATAATTATGAATTTTTGAAGATAAAAAACAATTTAAGTTTGCTTGAGGAAAAATGAGAGTTTACTTTGATTTCTTGGTTACTCACTCATTTTCGACGACATCTTTGAACTTTACGTTAAACACGTACAGCATTTTTGACGTGTCGGTAAATTTGAATCAATATGACGAATAAACTATTGTATGGACGTTGAAGTGAGCGCATTGCACTAAAAATCGTGAAGTTTGCCGAGCAGACTCAGACAAAAAGTTGTTTGGACTAACTTTTTAGAATAGCTTCAGCAATGTTGGGCGAATTTTCAAGGAGGAACAAATGTGACTTATGTACTAATATGTACTAAAATTATTCGACCAAACGGCAAACGCCTCATGATTGTTTCCGTTTTTTTTAATTCTATATTGCCGATTATAACCAGCAGCAGCTTAGGGGAATATCAAAAGAATTATTTATTAAGTATAACTGAGTAAGCTGAGAAGAGGCTCCCTCCTTATAACCAGAGTTGAGCAAAAACGAGTGTAATTGATTTAACGATTACTATCTGTAATCGGAATTCGCCAATAATTTAGATGGTATAGTTGAACATATAGTCTTCACTGATTTAAAATTAACTTAGGGTCATTTCGATTAGATCGAATTTGTCTGCAACTAATATGATTGGTGACTTGTAAAAAATCAGTCCTGATTAATGTAAAATCATCCTTCAAAAACGACGATGACGATTTCTCGGTATTCGTGGAATCGATTATCATCCCCATACATTTGCCTAGCTCTGCTTTCAACTGTCCCTCTATACCATACGCGGATACAGGATGTTGTCTTTCTCTTTCCTCTCTCATTTGATCGTAAGCGGTAGAAAAGAACGGAGATAGGAGCTCTAGAGTCACGTGTAGCCCCCTCTGATGTTCTTTTCTAACACATATGTTCAAATCAAAGCTGCCGGTTTGCGTATTATTAATCGAATTTTTTTCAAATCACCGAAGATTCCACCAGTTGAGAAAAGATAACACAGTTCCTGTCAAAATTATTCATTGCTCTGTTATTATCAAAATTGTTGTGTGCGCCCTGGTTCTGTTCCTTTTGGTTTTTTCCTCACTTTTTAACAATGGCGGAATTTGTCAAATCTACAATTGGTAAAAAATCGTGTCAAGATTTGTGACGAGGACAGACTTCATTATTGTTTAAGGGCAGTAGGATACAACTACACCCTCTACTGTGAAAAGGTAACTGCGGATCTCCCTCCCTGCTGAAAATGGCTTTTTGAGGCTTTTTGCCTTAAAGATTTTAGGTAAAAAGGTGTTTGAGGTAAAATGCGTTTTAGGTGAAAATCGTTAGGGCAACTTTCTTTAGGTGAAAAACTAGTGGGTTATCTGATAGTAGATCCAAAATTTTAGGGCAAACGTCCGGGGACCGTTCAGTGTATCACTATGTAATGCACGAAAATACTCGCATCTTTAATCTTTTCATAACCGGTGGAGTCGGCGATGACTTTGAAAAACTTGCGGAAATTTTAATTCATTAACGAATTTTCCACGAATTGAGAAAATATTACACAGAGCAAAGTATTTTCGTACAGTACATTCATACACTGAACTGAACTGTGTAATCTTTTCTCAACCGCTGGAATCATCGGTGAGTTGAAAAATTCGATTAATTAAACGCAAAATAGCAGCTCTGGTTCAAATGGACGGTGAAAAAGAAAATCCGATTTTTGTCTCCACCCATACTCTATACCCTTTGGTAGAGAGAGATACGAGGTTACTTTCGTTGACATTGAACACATAGGCGGATACAGGAAATTGTCTCTCTCTCTCTCCTCCCATTTAGAAACGTGCGTTAGAAAAGGACAGAAGAGGGGACCAAAGTCATGTGATGGCCCCCTCTGCTGTCCTTTTCTAACACATAAGTTTAAATGAAAGGAAAGAAAGAAAGAAAATTCCCTGTATCCGCCCATGATTGAACATCTAAGTTATATTCAAAATGAATTTAATCATCATATATAGATGGATTTGGAAAGACTTAAGTTGGCACTGGGATTGGACGAAAGGAACAAATACTCAAATCTAAGATAGTCTCTCTCTGCATCGATGGAAGCACGACTCTCGATCAGTGGTCATAAGGTCAGATTTGGCAATTGTCCAGTCACGCATCAGGAGGAACGTGGACAAATCTTGAACATTCGAAAGTCCTAATAATTTCACTTTTTTTTTTCCTGGGCCCTCAAAACGCCTTCGTTGACGGATGTGAAATGGGACCGTCCGTCATTTTGAAGGATCTATAGGTTTCAATTTCTCTTAATCAACCATTCAAGTTCGGTTTGTGCCTTGTAGCGAAGCAAAGGGGATCATCGGTAGGTACTGCGCCCTCCGTCACGAAGACACTATAAAGTGCTGGTTTGCGCTTTTGATTTGTAGTACTCTCATATACTGAAGTTCATTGATCTGGATAGTATTCACTATTCATTCATGAATATTAATACGCTTAGTCTTGATGAGTCGCTGGAAACAGCACTGAACCCTTTAAACCCGGATTTATTACAAACCCTTCTCATACATTTTTCATCAATATCAATGAGTAGATTGAATTTTTCTCGTTTAGTTTGATGTGCATGGTGATTTTTCTGAAAATGCATTTAAAACCATGTTAATTTGGTGGTACAAATTTGTACCGTCAGGAGACAACGGGTTAAGCTAGTATACTGTACAAACGTTGAACCAAAAAAAAAAAAAAAAAAATATGGGATTTCATTTACTTGATCCAGGTAAATAGATGTTAGTCTCATTAAAGCAACTAAAGGGAGTTATCCGACTCACGGTGAAATTAATTATGATTAGAAGCTCTCAAGAATACTAACTGTAACTCAACCGCGAACTGTAGAACGGTCTTTACGAAGATTTTGGATTTTGATGATCATTCTGTCGAAAAGTGATTAAGATACTATTTTATAAATGTAGAACCCAATGCAGAGGTTTTTATGAGGGTTTCCTCGTTTCAAGATATTTAAAGATAACATAAATCCAGTTTTGATTTCTTAATCCCTTCAATATACATAAGTCAATTCCGCCAACATTCAATAAATCGTTTTGTACAGATTTCCTCTCATCAGTAGGTTCATATTTTATTCCGTGTTGTCAATAAAAGAAGGGAAAAACTGTAAGTTACTTAAAAATTTAGTATTCTCTAAAATTTTCACGAAAACCCCTATAATTATTCACCCGTTCAAGGGTCATTTTGCCAACAGGTGGTCGCAATCTGCCAAAAGTTGAAACAATGAGATGACATATAAATCAGTAAGAAAACTGAGAATGAGGTTTACTTTGATTGCGAATCCTGTGAATATATTTTAAAAATTACGCAGTGAAAGTAAACGACGCGTTTGGAGCACGTTTGACCATACTAAATTTTGAACAGTTTTTAAACTTAAAACTGTCACCCTTAAATTACCCTTAAATGTACAGAATACAGTTAAGCTGGGTGTCACTTGTCCTCATTGACTGCTATACGCGGCTATGGCTTAAAATAATTTTCGTCAGAGTTGTTACAATGTGAATATAATCATCAGTGAAAATTGGAAAAAACTGTCATCAATAGCACAGGTCAAATAAGGCAAGAGCTAAAGTGTTTTTTTTTGTTTTTGTTTTATTATTTAAGACAGGGTGAAATGCAAAAAAAGTAAAAAAAAATATGGATTCACAAGGCAATTTGTTACTATGATTCACCCCAGTCCGAAATTTCACCGTAAAATAGCAACGGTTCAAAGAAAACCCTGCAGGTGGGACAAATTAAACTCGTGCGTTTTTGTAGCCAATGAGCCATTTCGCAACGAAGGTACGACTAAATATAGTAGAAAACTTTAAATGGTTTTTAATCTTTCGAGATCATATTGCAAGCCCTTAAAAATTATTACAAAAATAGAAACTCAGCATAAGAGTGAATTGGTTCATTAAAGTAATAAAACTTCGTATTTTATCAAGATTTAATATTAAAAACAGAAAAATAATAAGTTATTGAAAATACGCATTTAAAGTCGTATTTTTCACGCAAACATAACATCGAAATGTACAAAATGTTTATACAATTAATTTTGGTAGAGTTTACGATAAAATGGAAAAAAAAATATTTACACTAATGATGAGAGTATTGTTCAATCAACAATGCATTTCCACGAAGATCTATGTTCCAATAACTCTTATAATCCAGGATATTAGCTTTGTTTAATTAATGACAAGAGAGAAAATCAAGCAATAAACAAAAATGTACTATTCCAAACGGTTCCTTGAAATAAAAATTGTTTAATTTAGAAGTGAAAAATATCAAAACTGCGTGTTATTGGTGTTTTCGTTTTTCTAAGCATCACAGTGCGTATAAAGCTGCTCCGAACGAAATAATGATCATATTCACCTGTTTTGAGTATCTTGTGTATCGACATTCTGTTGCTTTATTCAGAGGTGCCTTCATTTTCTGGGTTATGCTATTCCAATGTCACTTGACATTGGTATTGCCTATCTACCAATAATAAGGCACCTGTAAGCCGTTACAGCAAGAAAGTTTGATAGAAGAATTGGATTGAACTGAATTAAAACAGATTTTCTATTTTTATTTCCTTTTCGTCCTTTGACATCCTTTTTTTGCATTTTTTGGACCGATTGTAGCATTAACTGTTGACCCTGTGTAAGGTATTGCCCCAGAAAATAATAAACTAGACAGCTCTACGGATTTCATTAAAACATCAGCTTCAACTACCAATATATAGCTACAACCTGATTGGTCATTGACAGGAAGAGGATGATGTTTTAATTCATTATTCAAGCTATATTTGATAAATGCGTCAAGTCAATGATTCTTGGGACAGCCTACAATAACTGATCTGATGTAGAGTGCGTGTCTGCACCGCAGGTTAGCTACCTGGCACGAGGTTTACTGAACGCTGATTGGCTGGCACCTATTTCCATCCGTGAGTCAAACACAAAGTAAGTCATGCTAAAATCGGCCTTTGATAATCTTCTTTTCTTGCGCCCCACCCCCACAGTTGCGGGGGCCATGGGGACTGTTTCTACGCCACTATCAGTCCAAATACTTTTTTCATTATTTTTTTTTTGTTAGCCTTTTTCTTCGGTTCCATGACTATTGGTCCACAGACTTCATGTTCACTTTTGTTTAGGTCCACCTACTTCTAACGTCCACTGATCTGTGTGTCCAATATTTTTATGTCCAGTGTGTGATGTACGTGTTCACTAGGACAGATCTAGCGATTTGGCAACCATGCATTTTTCACATTTGCATGAATGTATTAGAAACGATCTATTCTTGACAGGGATGCAAACCGGAATCGGAACCGGAACCCGAGAACCGGGAGAACCCTTCTTTTTGACTGAACCTGGATCTTCGGTTGCCTCAGAACCGGAACCCGAATTTAAAGTCTGAGAACCGCAAATTAAACCGGTTCTACAGAGGTTCCTGGAACTCGATTCACTTTGAGCTCTTATGTTCACTGTGATCCGAAATTGCCGTTTTGCATGATTTTCATTTTTCATGAACCTTACTTTTTCAAAAAGAATTTTTGGAAACATGCTTGCGATACATTTTGAAGTAAGTCTTCTCGCCTGAACTTTATCTTCAAATTGCAAGAATCAACACTTTTCTCATGTTATTTTCATGCGGAATGATAGAAAACAATAAATCTTATTCACTGCAAAGCCCTACAGTTTTTTCCTACTTGAAAGCAGCTCCGTAAGGAAAAATAAAGAAAAGAAAGAACCCGTTTCAGATCCATGCTTGAACCGGAACCAGGACCGATTCTAAATTTATCAGATGATTTGGAACCGGAACCGGTTCTCAATTCCAGAACGGTTCGCATCCCTGATTCTTCAGGGGGCCATGGCTCTTTTACCAATCCATTGTTTCTCATACATTTATATGGGAATAATCCACAGTTGCCAGATTGCTGGATCCTACTTTTGGACGTAAATAAGTGGACGTGAGGTCCATGTACCATTCCATCGCACTACGATCTGAGACCGTCAAAAATTGGCCAAAAATCAGAAAGGAAATTTCTCATTAATCTATCAATTATACTTTTTTAGGACCAATTTTAATGACAGAAAACAGTTTAAACTTGTAATTTAAACCTAGAAATGTCACTGGAAAATTTTAAATTAGGCTTAAAAAAGTCAAAACGATGATTTACGGTGGCCTTTTTTCATTGATTTTAGGCCATTTTCTTACAATCTCAGACCATAGTGTATCGGTTGAATAGAAACATTCTGCGATTTCAACATAACCCAGTGGCGTAGCGAGCAATTTGGCAACGTTGCACTGCGTCCATTAAGCCCATGTAAAAGGTCGAATGCAAAAGTGTTCACCGAACACCCTATAGTTCGATCTTTTTAATGGGTTTAAATTGACACATTACAACGCTGCCAAATTGCATGCTACGCCACTGACCTAACCCTAGCAATCGTCGCGTCCGTACAATCATCACTTATCGTGGGCTGGTATGTAGGTTGGCGATAAGGGGTATGTCCTGTAGGGTATTTTATACTCATCCGGGGTCCTCTCTCCATCCTCAGCTGGGGCGATGACCAAATGACGCGCGTAACTGTAAGGCGCTCCCGTGTAACTTGCGCTGTGGAGATGATCATGGTCGTGATAATGCGCCGGTTTCGTGATAATCTCGTAGTGTGACGTCTTCCCGCCTCCTCCGTGATGTTTGAAAGCGGACATGGCCGCTAGGAGAAGGGCGATCATAGATGTCATCAAAGCTTTGCCCGACATGGCGGCCAAAGCGCTGAAACCGACTGCCGCTAGAGTACCCGCTGACCACATCGCTGCCGCGTGATAACTGTCCTTCTTCTTTCGACCTGAAATCAGAATGTGAATGATTTGTCAAAGATAGCCGGGTATATTTACAGAAGTTACGTGACTTACATTAACATTTTAACCCCTTATGGACTAAGCCTGAAGAAACTCGTTTTTTATTCTTCTCTATTCTTTTTCACATTGTTCCAGTCTCACGATTCCGAATAAACGCGATTACCGATGTAGACCCTTTCAAGATAAAAATTTGTCGGGCAACTTCAATTTATCGTATAAGCAATTCCAACTCCCCAGAGTACAAATAGTTAACTACCTTTCCTATATGAATGGATGAGTAGAGATCTTACGAACTAATCTGGTCTTTAAAGGGTTAAGCCGCGATCACCCTATCATATACTGTCGTTGTTTTAACACAGAGGCGTAATTTAGCCCCGTACACGGAAATAAAAAGACTGGTAGAATTTACCGTAGCTGATTTTAGCGTTTTACACTAAACGATTTACTTTTACGCTAAACTGATAAATCAGGCTGTCTATAAGTGACGCTATTGGTCTAGAGTCATAAGACATGACCGTTGCTATATGGAAACCAAAGTTAAACTGTCTGTTTTTAACAGCTAAACCCTTGAGGTGCCTTTAAAAAAACGATAGCTAACGGGAAACTTAACTATAGTTACTATGACAACGGCCAAGTTTTACAATTCTCGACCAATAGCATCACGCGTGTGGACAGTTTTAACTATACCGGTTTAACGTAAACGTAAACAATCAGCCCACAAGTTCAGGGAACATAAAAAAAGGAAAGCTATATCATGCTCTTTAGTAGGTAGTTAAATATTCGTACTCCGCTGTGTGAGATTGAATTACGAAAACGAATAACTCAGGTGTTGCATTGAAAATGTTAATACAACGTCTCAAAATCTCGCATTCCTGAGTCAATTCTATGAAGGATAAGCGAAAATGTAAGTTTTCTGGAGTTTTCCGCCAAATTTACGAGCAACCTGGAAAATGTCATTTAAAATTTCATGAAGATTGGTTGGTTATATAGTTCTGAGGAAAGAACCTGTGATGGGAACATTCCTAACCTAAATTTGATGGGAAAACAAAATCGTTGAAAGGTCGAATACAAAAAACTTGAGTCGTTTTACTGCAGACAAAATAGGTCTATTGCTAATTTTTGCTATGAGCGATTGAATTTTCGTCCGAGAGTAATACGTACTAAGCAATACCTATACTAAACGGCAGGTGTCATGGGGGGAATTCTGTCCAATTTGTCACTCTCTCTGCAGAATAACGCAGAGGAAAGCCTCAAACATAAACATTAAACAACCAAATTCAGGTGATGAATTTGCACCTAAAGATATCGATACTTTTACATAGGTTTAAATGGCAAATAATCATGGTTGCCAAATTACACGAGCCGGGCTAGCCTGCCTCCATGCCACTGTCAAGTACATTATTTTATAAGTAGACAGAGCGCACCGTATATCCGCCTGTGGAATCAACTGTAAACATCTTTCTGTTGGGAAGAATCAATTCTCGGATGGTTAAACAGAACCTCAAATAATCGATACTATTGCATGAGTTCAAATGGACGGAAAGCAATTATCGATTATTCACGATCCGTCGCTGCGCCGCGCCACTGCATGGCTCTCTCCAGCGTTGCCATACCCTACTGTAATTACGGTAGATTTACAAGAGATACAAAGGCAATTTTCCCTGCAATCTGGCAACGCTGGCTCTCTCTTCAATCAGCTGATTTTATCGCAGATGCAGTTTGATCAGTTATGTATTTTACAAATAATGGATAATAATTTGAAACACTACGTAAGTCAGTTTTCTAATCGAAACGCACGCTTGCAATTTGTTGAGTAATAAAAATGTACTCTGAAAAAAATAATTATGGCATTCTAGTAATATTACCAGAGTCACAACGGCATTTGAGCCATGGAGACCGGAGAGTATATAGTACTTTTACCAAAAAATTCTGGTGTTATGCTAACTAAATATGGTCACGGAACCAAAATGTCCTTAAAATTTGCAAAAACTAATGCATGAACTATAGAATCTAACGTCGGTTTACATATCGTTGCGCTTCTGATTATCTTTTCTTACAGGGTTGACCAACCGACAAACTGATATGCTTTAATGAACCTGAATACAAACTTTTAATATCCTAAACGATTTCAAAGCTATATTTTTCCCCATTAATTCCTTTATATCCGGTCTCTGTATTAGGTAAACTGTACTAGATCTAAACAGACAAGACTTACTCATTACTCAAGTCTCTAAAAACACAAAACTATTTCAGAATCCATTCTCGGAAAACGAAGTTATATTATTAGAGATATTGACATTAATTACAGAGTATTATTATTTTAATTAGAGAGTGTTCTCCAACCTTTGTGTAGAACCTGCTCGATATTGACAGAAATTAGATGTTTTAGGAAAACAGTTGCTTTTGAATTGGATCCCTCGGAGGTAGGATTTTTATTTCGCTCCGACAAAGTTCCGATGGCTCTTGGCCTCTTTATTTTAATGTGAAAAGTGCACCAGTAAGACTCGCAAAGAATCCTGCGCGCTGCGTGGACCGAAAATACTAGTGGAAAATGATTAAAAATTCCTTGATGGGATAACTTAAGACTTTTTTTTTTAAGTATTCCGAGGATTGTGAAGCTAGTGTTATTTTGTATTGTGGGCTACCGGAACCAAAAGTGAAAAAAAAAACAAAAAACAAAAATGAGAAATTTATGAAAGACTGAAACATCCATTTTTGAGAGAGCCTTTTTTTGGCTTTAAAAAGTCATCCTTCTTTCCGCTTACCTTTTTTATCGTCATCCTCCTCATCACCGTCTTTTTCTTGGCTAAGAGGAGCACCTACAAAGGAAAACAATATACAAAATAGTCACTCTCTTGTCAGTATAAACTTTATTTTTATACTTTTAAATATATGTATTTTGTTTTCAATTGTTGAGCAGCTTTCACACTTATGTATTTTTGTAATTTCATACCAGTTATATGTATGTACCCAACCATCAAAGACTCTACAAGCTCCCTTAAAGAAACGTCTCCATTTGTGTGATCTTCGCACACCAAGTTAACCCTGACTATTATGTAAAAAAAATCAAACGATAACGTCTTATTGGGTCGCTTCTTCTTCTTTACTTGCTTTCTTAACCAGACTCTTTCATGTACAATGACTCCAGTCTACCGCGAAAAAAAAAAAAAAAAAAAAAATCTAAAAAATCTAAAAATTCTTGCATCAATAACACCTTCATACGATATAAAGTAGAAGTACCGACCCCAATATTTTGCTGTTGGCTCTCAAAATAATCTTCCACATCACGGCGAGAGGGGAAATTTTCTACCTTTAACTCTACTGCTCGAGTATAGTGAGAGATAACGTCCCACTGCCGAATGATTGGGAGGATACAGTGACTGGATAAACCACAGTGCGGCCATTTGCCCTCCACCCCTCAAGAGCGCACCCACTTTAGCATGGGCAGCATGGGGAATATGATTCATTTTGGGTATCGGAATGAAGATTTCTCTATCCCCTGTCTGAAAAAAGTCATTAATGCTATGTATGTGTATAAACCATTCTTAGGGCGGGAGGTTGCGATATTTTTCGCGAGTAACCCAGGAACACACTTCATCCCTATGGCGCTCGTGTTAAGTTGGGTGTGCAACCGCAGCAGGGGGTCAGTTACGGGGAATCGTTGATTTCTCTCAATTTTGCGAACCAATATGTTTCAAATTTGACAGGAGACATAACGTCGTGTGTAACTTGCGTATGAGAACCCTGTAAAACCGTAGAAATACTTCTAAATACTCAAATTCGCGATCTAAGGAATCCGACCAATCAGGAAGACGACCGAAATGGCCGCACTGTGGTTTATCCAGTCACTGTATGGGAGGAGGGCGGAGACATTGATTTGGAGTGCTACGGATGTTGTTATCTCGATAAGAGCCGAGGGCCGACTCGCATAACACCTCTGCCGTCTTTCCTGCGTTGGAGAGGATCAACATATTTCCCCTCTCGCCTTGAAGTGGAAGATTCTTTTGGGAGCCTTTATTGCCTTCAAAATGAAACAATATAGCAATCTGACCTTGGACTTATTTAAAAGATGAACTCATTTCCTACCGATACAGATTAAAGCGAACACATTTGGTCAAAACTTGACGAATTTATGACGGCTTGAAAAAAAAAAAAAAAAAAATTGTTGACCTCCAACGAATTTTGTATTGTATCTATTTTCTAGCAGCGAAAAAGGAAGGGCTAAATTGTCAGATAATGAGTACTATCGGTCTCATCTTGAGTTAGGCGCAGGGGGCTGCCGTTTTGCGTATAATCAATGCTATTTTTCTATTCACCGATGATTCCACCGGTTGAGAAAATATTACGCAGTTCAGTTCAGTGTATGACTGTAATGCACAAAAATACTCTGATCTGTAATCTTTTCTTAATCGGTGGAAACTCCGTTGATTCATTAAAATATCCGCAAGTTTTTTAAAGTCATCGACGACTCCACCGGTTGAGAAAAGATTACAGATGCGAGTATTTTAGTTTATTAGAGTCAAAAACTGAACTGAACTGTGTAATATTTTCTCAACCGGTGGGATTATCGGTGAATTGAAAAAAATAGCATTGATTATACGCACAACGGCAGCCCTGTTAGGTGACCATATCAATCAATGTGCACGAGTACATAGTATTTCCAGTGTTTCTAAGCCGTTTTCTGATAAAGAAAACCTCAAACATTTGAGTGCGTCGTTTTCTGCGAAGGGACAATATACATATGTTAAAAAAAATAAAAATCCGTTGGGGGTCAATTATTTTTTCTTTTTCATACTGTCAAAACTTCGTCAATTTTTGATAAAATATTTGTTCATATAAGCTCAATCGATCAGGAATGAATTGATCTTTCAAACGTGACCAAGATCAGATCGTTAACTTATTTAATTTTAAAGTTACTTAAGTCTTAAGTCTGGTACTTTTGGGACACTCTGCGATGTGTATTTTAATTTCATAAAAGTATCTGATCGCGACGTTTTAAATTCTTGAGTATCGCGAAATACGATTATTCACGAGTCAGAATAGATTATCTTTTAAACGAGATTTATTTATTGGCAATGAAACAAAACACTTCTTTGTCAGCATCCTAAGTTAACTTTTCCACGATCAGCTCCAGCGGATTTCACACTTCCGTTGTTTTCGATGCGCCCTGGTAGACAACTGCAGAGCGGAGTCATCTCAGTTTTACTTTGCCTTTCTGACTTAGATATGACATCTATTGACAAGATTCTTCGTTCTGAATCAAGCCTGGTTGATGCTCGATAAAAATAAACTGCATATCACGATATTTTTATGCAGAATTTTATGTATTTCGCGAATTGTTCAATAATTCGAAAATATCTCACTAGGTCGCTTTAGTTGATGTTGAAAAATATTGAACGTAATGCTTTGATTTTATCGATGTGGATCTTGATAACCAGCCGCATGCTTTCTATGGGTTTCCATCACCATTTGACTGCTAGCCATACTGCTGCATTTGACTGTGGAGGAAGTTAAAACGCAACGGAATCTATGCTACACCCTAAAGTTTTCAGCAAAAATAACCATTACTATCTCGGAGGTTTCATTTTGTAACACTTTCGGAAAATAAAAATTCTGGTAAAATTTTCCATTAGAATATATAATCTCTGGAAACGAATGCCACATGGAGAACGTAGCCAGATTGACTTTCAAAAGGCCGAAACGACTTGCGTATAAATAATTTTTTGCTCTTAAGCAGAAAAATGCTTGGACTCTGATGGAAAGACCGTAGAAAATCAAATCATCCCTCAAATACTTACATATTTTACACATATCAGTGGGGTACGTAATACATGACACGGTGACTATACCAGTTGTCGGCTACGTTTTTAATTAGTTCTAATGACAGCGTACTAAAAATGAGATGATTGACACTACGCGGCATTTTGGAGGGAATTAAAGCGATTCTACACTGTAAAAAAAAAGTAACACTGGAGTGACTTTTTGTGACTTGGAGTCATTTTTTTCGGATCCAAATGCACCCTAAATTGGAGTCGGTAACTCTTTTTTGGAATCATTCGAGGAATTATGATTCATTTTAGTTAAAATGGATTAAAAATTCACATTATTGACAGTTGCATTTACCCAAACATTAGACATATTGATCTTTATCGAGTTAAATAATGTCTGAGAAGTGAATTGACTCCATGCTTAGTGAAAGGACTAAAAACTTAGAATAGTTTGTTTTTTTTTCCACTCCAAAATGACTACACATGAAGAGTCAATCCATCTACAAAAGAGACTGAAAGGAGCTAAACTTGTCGTTAAATCAGCGAGGCTTTGATTCAATTGAATCTTTCGCTCTGGTAAATGAACTCACGTCAGGTTAATTTTTATATCACACGGAAACGGAGTCAAAACACACTCACAAGAATTACTACACTTGAAAAAATAAGTTTAAGGAACTGAACTTAGAGTTAAATCAGCAAAAGACTTAGATTCAGTTAAATCTGATGCTCGAGTGAATGACCTCTTGTCATAGAGTCATTTTAAAGTTCTTGGAGTTCGTTTCTATACCGTCTACAACCTTAAATACCGTAATTTCGTCGCATTCTGTCAACTGATAGGTTAGTGTATCGGATAGGGTGTTAGGCTAGGAATAGGTAGGTTGCGCGTTCGAGTCCCGGCGGTGGCAGTAAAAATTTGTAACCGGTGTAGGCCGGACAATTGGTAAGTCGACCCCGTAAGCACAAGACAATATTTTTGTTGGCTTTATCAATCCCTAATATTGTTCCTCTCCCCTCCCCTCCCGTTTTCACCCCTCTTCACACAACCACGCCTGCCCTTCCCTCCCCGCAGTACCTACCCAACTATTACCAGCCCCTCCCTTACCATCCCTCCATCCCCTCGCCTCACCGCCCCAACAGCCCCCCATGCCCTCCCCAACTCAACCACCCCACCCCCTACCTCCCCCACTCCCTACCTCCCCCTCCCTCCCCCTCCCTACCCCCGCCATCGACCTCTCCCCCTCCCCTCAAAACCCCTCCCCTCCCCTACCCCCACTCCCGCTTTATGGATTGTCCAATTTGGAATCAATCGCTCGAGAACATGGATTACTTAAACTCTTAGCTAGCGTCAAATCACCCATTTTCGCATAAAATGATTCCAACGTTTCTTCTATTAATCAATCCAAACTTATGTCAATTAGAGTGAAACTAATCTAACGTGTGTTGCATGACTCGTCAAATCGAGTTCATATTTGAGTTCACTCTAACGCTGGTGTTAAATTTGGCCTAGTTCCCGTATTAAGTCCTTCTTGGAGTGAATTATTTTTAACAGTGTAACTCCCTAATGCATCGTTTAATCTATCATATTTTTGTTGATTTGACACTTTTCGTCGATTAATCAGAGATAGCTGAGTATACTCGAGGACCTAGACAGAAAAAAAAAGAAAAAAAAACCAAAAAATAATAATTTGGTACCACTGACAAAACCTTTGGTTGAAAAATGACCCAGCGAAAGACTTTTGTTGGGCCAACCGACTCTTCACCACAACAGGTTCACCCAGCAAAATATTTTTAATTAGACCTACAAAACTTTTGGCTTGCTCATGTCCGGTGTAAAATAATATGTGTCCAACAAGAAACGTTCATTTGAACAATGCCCCTCTCTGTCCAACTCACAATTCATCAAGTGTAAAAAAGGTCCATAGAAGAGAACGTCCAATAGCAGATTTTGTCCATGAATGTGAAAACCTCAGAGTGTATTCTAATGTCCCGAAGGAAGAATGTCCGTAGCCGTGACAGAGCATTGACTTTCAATATTTTCAATATTCTAAAGTTCGCGAAAATTGTCTGTTTCTTTTATTTATTTTAAGAAATATAATTTTTTTTCATTTTGTCACTTGAATTTTCTTATATGTATAGTTGGACCGGTTTGAGCCGCAAGTCTTTGAACTGATTCGTCGTCGAAGGATTTTTGGTTGCTTATTGTGGAATTTTTTTTCTATCCAACTTAGTCTACCTTTGTGCATTATTTTAAAGGGAATTCGTGTATGATGTCCAGATTGTATCGGTACATTGCGGACATTTATTTACTCAGGACAAAACTTGTGAATTGGACATTATAAAGTGGATATTGTTGCAATGGACATTCCTTGTTGCACATTTTGTACATTGGAAGTTTTAAAAAGGACATCGTCACGTGTCACCGGTTTTTTCAATGCTACCAAACCGTTTTTTTTTTTTTCTGTTTATTATGGGTGGAATTTATAATCGCAAAACGGTCGCATTAATTTCTCAGTCTAGTAGCCATAACATTTCCGTTAAAAATTACGCTAATGGGAAAATTACATGAAACCAGGGTTTATTTGGAACCGAGGATCCTCCGAAAATCGATACGATATATCGCTGGACTAAAACAGTCTATCGACAAGAAAAGTACTTTCTCCGTGTTTCGATTGCACCCCAAGCTAATACCAGGGGCGAGCTCTCTTTTCCGTGTCCTTTTTCAGGATCTCTCCTCACTGCCAAAATTTCCTTATTGCGTTCCTCTTTTTTTTTTGCAGATAGATATAGGATTCGCAGCAAGTAAGCCGCGAATGAAAGTCATGGTTTCCGAAAACACTTTACATGGCGCACGCGAGTGATGGTGAGATACGACGTACATCCGTGGATAGATCGGAAAAAAATGACGAATCATTTTGGGGAACCAGAAAAAAAGGAGAATGAGAAATGAGATTAACTATCGTCTGCAGCGTTGCAAGATTTTAAGCAACTGAGAAAAAAAAAATAGGTAATTTAACAGTCAATTGTTAAAAATGGTGAGTGCTTGTACTCATTTGTTGTTGTAACTGTAACAAGTTTGTTGATTTTACAATCCAATTTGTTAAATTAACAATCCAAAAAGGTAAATCAGCAATCTTATTTGTTTGAATATCAATCTAGAATGGGTCTGTTGCGTACTTTTGCTACATCAATATAACTCATTGTTTCTGACGTAAAATTCTGCAAAAATAACGATGTGCATATTAAAAACTTTCAAAATCCACTCATTAACTCAGAAAATACCTTCCATTTCAAACAACCCGCGCTACACTAGACACTATATCACCGACTTATAACCACATAGATGGAACCATATCGTTTATGTAAACATGAACAGAACTTACAAACATTGGAATGTTTCGTTTAGGTGTGCACATTTCTTATATTATTTTGTAATCTTTGATAAACCGAAAAGATCAGACAGCAAATGCAGCTTATATTTCACGTATTAAAAAAGAAATTCCATCATTTTGTACTTACGATGTTGTTTACTTATGCACGGTGGTTCCGTCTATGTAGTAGTATACCGGTGCAAATAGTGTCTAGTGTAGCGCGGGCTGTTTAAAATTGAAGTGATTTCCTGAGTTAATTAGTGGAATTTGAACGTTTTTAATGTTAGCATCGTTATTTCCGCCAAATTTTACGTAAGAATCAAGGTTCTTTATTGTTGTAGCAAAAGTATGCAACAGACCCATTGTTGAATTTAAACTTCTGGACTGTCGATTTACCTTTTTGGATTGTTGATTCAATGAATCGGATTGTAAAATCAACAAAAATTTTAGTTATATCAACAAATGACTTTGTACTCAACATTTTTAACAAAAGACTGTTAAATTACCTAATTTTTTTTTCTCGATGAGGAAAAAGTCGTTAGATCAGTCGTTTGAACCTCGAGCAGTTCATTTTAACTCTTTTAACCCCGAGCCTTTTCCGAAGAAAATAATTTTGACCCGTGTGTCCCAAACTACCGTACGGGGAGGGGAGTGAATTTTCACCACAGGCTATAGTTTTCAAAAGCTGAAATTTCAACAACTTTCTCCAAACTACCATCTATTCTAGAATTCAAGAAGATATTCAGAAGCTCTCTACAAAAAATATTGGACATTTTTATTAAATTTTCCCGTATTCATAGACAAGAAAGTCGAAGGGTTAAATTCATCTCTCCTGCATTCCTTCGGCATCAACTTATTTTCTTACAGTTTGGAACGGAAAAAATTGCTCTTCGTGTGACCCTATAGTTTTTTTCTATGCAGTGTCAGAGGATGCCATTTTTGGAAGATTCTTACATCTTTTCAAACTTCAAGGAAATCAATGAAACGTGTGTTATAATTTTTTGGAATATTAGGACTTAGCAATTTTTTGAAACTTGTTTTCTCGCAGTACATTTGAAAATCAAACCATTTGAAAGCAAACAGACGCACGATTATTCCTCAGAGAATATTAAACAATATGGTTTTAAAAAATATTGAAGAATGATCCATCAGCGATGGTTTTAAGTCAGGCTGAAAACTCATACCCCTCTAGGGTATCATTATGTGTGTATAAAATATATTGGGCTTATACAAAGGTAGTAATAATTAGTCAAGTTGTGATGTTGATAGAGAGCTTGGGTTGCGCTTTACATATTAGGTCAATGGCAACTCTTTAGAAAAAAATTAACTACAACATCGTTGAACAAAAGTCAAAACAAGATTTCTACTTGAAAAGCTCCTTAGTCATCGTAGTCATTCAGCGAAATGAATTGAAAGATCATTTTAATCTAAAGTGATTTCGGTATAGTTTACCGAAAATTACAGGTTGATCTAGCCGCCAAATCAAAACAATAGTTTTAAAAACCTCCCACGTTTACCATAGATTTGACAACTGCGTATACTTACTCTCGCAAAGTCGCAAATGGTTATCAATGAATGATTCTAGTCTAGGTGCTGTACTATATTTGCTCGTTGTTGCCATGTCTAACGCCAAATCTTCTGATGGATTTATTTAATCCATGATCAACCACACCAAAGTAAGTGTTCAATAAAATATTTATTTGTCTGATTTGACTTTCCAAAATGATACGCTCCCCTCTAATTTTGAAGCGGGTGAGCTCTAAAAAAGGCGCTCATAAAACATCAGTTTTGTATTTTCTTAAAAATCAGCCTGCCTTTTTAAATTATATTCGAGGAAAAAAATAATTGTGGCTAGATTTACCATTACGGCTGTTTTTGCACGTCTACGAAACAAGATAGTAAATTTTGTAATTCATCGAGTTGAATATTAATAACGTTGCAGGCAATCATCATCAAAGTATTAAAAAAATAAACCTGACGAACTTGAAAATTCTCGAAATTCATAAAAATAAAATAAAATCGTGTGCATTAGTATGACGCTGTCAATAAATCACTTTAACTTTACCAAGACAAGTTTACCGAATGTCTCTATTAGACCAGAGAACTTACTTCGTGAACAATCGAATATGGTTTAATTCCCATCTGGAATAGTACAAAAGTATCGTTTTATCTGAAGAGTCGATCGAAACAGGGTATTTAACCCTTTTAACTACCAGATTACTGAAAGAAATCAACGCTAACTAGCTGTAATTTAGAGGGAAGTTAATTTCCTACTTCACGGTGTTGGTTTTGCATATCCATCTAATTGAAGGCGCTTCGCGCAATTTTATTTTGCAAATGTCAGCGATTTTGGGTAGCTTTTAAAATCAATAAGTAATTGAAATAGTGTACGGTAGACCGAGTTAAAAAAAAAAAAAAAAAAAAAAAAAAAAAAAAAAAAAAAAAAAAAAACGAATATACTTGAGCGGGCGTGGAATTGAAAGAGTTAATAATATTGATGATTTTCAAAAGGTTCGTAGAAAGGAAATATCAATGCATTTCAATTCCTCTAGGCTGCCACTTGTAATACAATTTTCAAAACGAGTGATTTTTAACTTTTACATCAAGTCGATAGTTCAGACTGTCTATTACTGAAGCCATTGGTTGGTCGAACACTTGCGAGACCTGACAGTTGCTATGGTAACCAAGTTTTTCAATAGCTATATCTTTATGAAGGCTTCTTAAGGGTAGCTGTTTAAAAACGGGCAATTTAACTAAGGTTACCATAGCAACAATCAAGAGATAAAACAAGGCAGTTGCAAGGGTCTGATTTTTTTTTTTTTTTTTTTTTTTTTTTTTTTTTTTTTTTTTATGATGAAAATGAAAACTCTTGATGAGCTGAGAACAAAGATGCATTTGGTTTCTAACTAAGTCCCATTGTTTTGGAGATGAGATTTTGTCCCAAAATATATTGTTTTAAATGGAAACTTCGTGTAGTGACGTTTCGAAGCACATGATTTTTTACAACTTTTTACATGTGTATCTTCAAAACCGGAACACTTAGGAGAAAAGCAAAGGCACCATTGTTCTCGGCGCATCAAGTACTTTTATTTTCTTTATAAAAAAAAAAAAAACACAACGTTTCAGACTCTTGCAACTGTCCCTTTCTAGACCAATAGTGTCACTCATATAGCTAGATAATCTTAGTTATCGGTTTAACGGAAAACTATACGATCAGCCCTCAGATCATTTATGTATTTAATTTTATTTTCATTTTATTTATTTTTTTCTCTCAATAGGCAACAACGCTCGAATTGTGCTCAATCGCCCATCTCGAAATCCGTGACACTAATTAAAAATTGTTTAATTCGCACCTAAATATCGTCAACGCGATCTGACTCGTGGCTGACTCGTGACCTGTCTTATAAAAAACAAAAAAAAAGAACATCGTCTCCCATCGATCCACCACCGATTAATTTCGGTGCTCATCGATTAACAAACGACGGCATTCGACACGGTTGATTTCGATTTCGTCTGTCTAAAGCTATGAGTATAAAAAAACAATTCGAGTGACAGTATTCAATGAGGCAGATACTGACGCTAAAATAAAGTGGGCAAGATCAAACATTCAGTACTTTTAGAAGCAATATCTAGAAAACTATTGATTTCTAAACAAAAAGGGCTTAACCCTTTACTGCTTGTTATATATATATATTTTTTTTTCAACCAAAAATGGATTTTTCAATTCAGTAGGTGGTCAAATATTGTATGGAAAAAATAAAAACAAAAAATAATTGAAAAGTTTTTCGGTAAAAATTCTCATTTTTCTATTTTTTAATCGTTTTTTACACGGAACACCATAATAAATGACGGGGAAAGAAAAAAATTCAAAATTTTCATTTTTTTTTCTTTTTTTCAGTTTGATTGGATTTTTCAAAAAGCAATGCCTTTACCAAAATAATGAAATTGGAGTTGAATTGGATAAAACGGCAAATTTTCCCCCGTTATGATTTCCATTATTAAATGCATTGTAATGAGTGCCGGTAGTCTTTTGAAAAATTGTTGAGCCCATTTTTATGTTTTGTTATAATGTGACACTGGTGAAACAATTTGAAATAAGTCAAAATATTCATAACAATGTCTGATAAAGGGCTTTCTACATCATACGGCACAGGTGTCACAATATGCAGTGAAGGGTTAAGATTTTCCTTTCCTAAACAAAACGTGTTACGACGGATATTTCAGTTTTTGGATTTGCCAGAATATTTTCTGAATTCGTTCTCTAGTCTCCACCAATCAAGAATCAACACTCAACAGTGAGGATACCCAGTGGCGGCTCGTGCAATCTGGCAACCGTGCACTTTTGCCATTTAAACGTATGCAAAAAGATCGATACTAGGTGAGGCGCTGCGCCTCACCAAGTAATCGATTCTTTTACACAGTTTTGAATGGAGGAAATCCATTGTTGCCACATTGCACGAGCCGCCGCTGAGGATACCCGACTTAGAAATAGCGTCGAAGATCGTCCGGCGTCCGTCCCATAGAATCTTTGGGCCCGGAAAGTGGCGGCTCGTGCAGTTAGGCAACAAAGCGAAAACCTTCCATTTAAACCTACCATAAAATAATCAATTTTCAGGGATTCACTGAATCCCTGAAAAATCGATACTTTTGCATAGGTTCAAGTCGCAAAAAACTTGGTTGCCAAATAGCACGAGCCACCACTGTGCCCAGAGGATTATAAGATAAGCAAGAATGGGGCTCTTGCAAACTTTGGCTTGCAAATAATTACTACAATCTGGTGTAAAATCCAGCAAAAATCACGAAATTCACGCTAGAAATGTCTAAAATTTAGTAATAAACTCAAAAATCCGCTGCAACGGCAATATCGAAATGGCGGAGCTACGCAGGTATCATGGGAGACTCCTGTCTAATTTGTCACTTTGTCTACGGAAACACAGAGATATGTCTCAAATTAGATAGGAATCTCCTTTGTTACCTGTAGCTCCACCATTAAGCCTAGTTCTGAGAGTGGATTTAGTGATTTTTTTTGGTGTACTTACCGTAATTTTTACAGGTGTATATGCAAGAATCAACTCTTCAATGACCTGTAGTAAAAGTTTGCAAGAGCCCCATTAAAAGCATCAAAACGAAACTAAACGTTTGGAAGCTGTTGGCAGGGGGATGCAAATAAGGGAGTTGCCTGGCGTGGCGGCTCGCGGTGCAACATAGAAATTCTTAAATAGTGAGGTTCATACCCATTTCCCTAAAAATTTTACTCCTGTTCGGAATTTGGTCTTGAGGTTTTGCCCCCCCCTTCCTTGGAAAATGTTCTGTCTGCATCTATGTGTATTGGCTTGTACATAAATGTAAGGGCACCGCTGAAGAAGTAGTATGTCGGTGAGTGTAAAGTGAAGCGCGACTGGGTTGATCAAACTGAACGATTCTTCAAAGTAGTTTATGTTGGGTTAACGAGTAGGTTTTGAATATTATCAATGTGCGCATCGTTATTTTCATATAGAATTTAACTTTAACGATGAAACCATTGAATTAAAATGAAAATTAAAACCATTTGAGATAAAAATTAGAACAATTTGTGATGAGTGTTAGTGTATGGAAAATCAATTACCTTCTTCCGTGAAAATGCTCGGGAAAAAACTGGAGAATGCACTCATGCTAATCTTCCGGACGCTTCCCAAAACTTTGGAGTCTAGGATTTTGACATTGATCGATAAGGAACTTAAAAAATTATCAACTTTTTGAAAGAGGAATTTATCTAACTTGTCCGTTGAGTTTGAATCTCGGACTAGGGAAACAGCCAAATCAGCGGGAATCTCGTTGAATTTGCTTTCATTTTTCTTGCCCTTGGCATAGACTATGGATACTCCTGGCAGAATTTGGAAACTCTCCGTTGATCCAAGGTGGTCGACCAGCTTGACTACATCTAATTTTAAGCATGTTATGGAATACTGATGGCTACATTTCTTCGTAAGGACCTGCAAAAGAACAAAACGACAAAAAATATTACAACAATGAACTCAAGTTGATTTCTCTATCTTTTGATACATTTAGTGTTCATAAATTAAGGTTTTTATGTTATGAAACTGTCGGAGTTTTTACAAAGAGCCGCAAGTAAATTAAAAATCTTCATCCATAGTGTTTTATTTTTAAGTTTAAAGCTAATGCATGATGTTTCTGATTGTTTCCCTCCAAATTTGGGTTAAAGTTTGGATAATCTCGTAAAAAAAGTTCACGGAGATTGGTACGTCGATTCACCATTGAGGAAAGAAATTATGATATGAGATTTGAAAACGTTGGATTGATTTACGCCTCTTCGTTAAAAACACCGAAGAAATGACATTAATCAGCACCTGCGCGCTGACTTTAGAAACCCTTGAAGGAAACTGGTTGACTGGCTGAATGGAGGGTTCCTATAGGTCCCTCTATAGTGTTCATCGAAATGTGAAGCTCTGTAAAGGGTTTAGCTTGTTACCTATTGAAGCGGAGGGACACTTGGTTACGGAGCTTTACTTTTTCATAAGCACTCTAGAGTGACCAATAGTACCCCTTAATTCAGCCAGTCTCTATTAGTTTTCTTACCCTATGGCTTTGCTAGCTGCGCCGACGGGTCTAAACGAGGAGTGCATGTCTCAATAAGGCCGTTCTTTGGTCTCAATGCTAGTCACAATTTCAATTTGATAAAAACGAGATGGCTTTACTTTATTTTAAATTCATACATTACGAGGTTTGGCCATTACTTTTGGGGTTTTCTGAGCTTCAAAGCGTCTTTCATCACATGGCAGTGGGCAATTATGAAGTTTTTCATGGAAAAATCCCCATATTTACTCACATGTTACCTTTAAGTTTAAAAATAAGGTGTTTTACGCCAGATCAAAATTTTGGGGCTTAACTGGCTCAAACCATGAAATCGCGCCAAATCTACCGTTGAAACCTCAAAATTTTGATTTGGCGTAAAACACCTTATTTTTAAACTTAAAGGTAACATGTGGCACATCGATCGAAAGGTATTGATCTGTTCTTTCAGATCTGTAAATATTTTTGAGAAATTTTGAACAGGGTGGTCAAAAAGGCCGATTCAACAAAAATCCAAAAATCCCCCAAAACTCAAAAAGTTTGGGGTTTTTGGAAAAAAATTATAAGAGCAAAAATGTAGCTAATTACTTTTACTTTACGATTATGAACTTTTTAATACCTTTGTTGGAGACTTTTCAAGAAAGCTTGAAAAATGTGTTTGAACTCCCCCCAAAACCGCCTCAAGGGCCCATCAGTGGCTTTTGAAAACATCAAAAACGAAAAATTTGGGGTCACTTCCCTATCTGACTTTTTTGTTTCAAATCATTTGGTTCAGTAGTTTTCGAGAAAAATGCCCTATCCGGGTGGTCTGGTACACCCTGTATATGATTTATCAGTAAATAACGGCAGATAGGGCTTATCCCATGAAAAATACAAAAACAACCCACTTTGTGATGACATCTAATGACACGCTATTGAGGTTCAAATGACACAACAACAGCAGTCAAACCTCAAAATGTCAGCAATTTAACTATGAAAAGAGCCATTTTATACAAATTAATTTTATACAAGAAAAAGTCACGTGATTGCTCCTTTATCCCCCTTTCAGTCAATGTCAAACAGTGGCGTAGTTCTCAATTTGGCAACTTTGTATTTCGTCCATTTAAATACATGAAAAAGGTCGAATGTGAAGGTGTTCACCGAACACCCAATACTTCGATATTTTTCATGCGTTTAAATGAACGAACCGCAACGTTGCCAAATTTCATGCTACGCCACTGATTTAAAATGGACGGAAAAAGAGGAGGCCGTATTCTTCGATATGTTTCTGTCAAAGTTAGGGTGATTTTCAGGCGAGAGTTGGGGATCTTTCAATCCGTCTTGATGGCACCTCAGCTAACATGCTAATTGGCAGACCATGAAGGTACTCTTTTTTTCGTGGATTTTGTTAACCGGTAATCATTGAAATTTGATAAGATAAGAAGTCGTGAATTTGTAATCAGACTTTGGATACATTTTCAGAGAATAAAAATTTCCTCACTTGCAGTCAATCAACCCTTTTGAGATAATGCACGAATCTATTTCCCATCCTGACTAGGCTGGTCTTACAAAATTACAATTTCTCAAAGACAGTAAAAGCGGCTCTGAAACAATGTATCGCACCATGCGCGCCTTCAATTCGAGGGATAGGCAAAATTAACACCGCGGAGCAGGAATATTTATCTACCCCGCACTCTATGTAAACGATCGAACGTTGTTTTGTCTATCAATTATCTGGTCGAGAAAAGGTTAAAATGATAGCAGAAATCCGTTCTAAAAATTACGAATTTATTCGTCAACCAAAATAAATTCAAGAACACCAGAACCTTCTGTTAGTTAGAATACTCTTTTATTTGTAATCCCATTATAATTACCAAAAATTACAAACGGAACCTATTAGCGGATTTAAAGATCCTCGTCTTTAGCCTTAAATTACCTTCAATAGCAACATTGTGTAGAGACGCGGCTTTAAACACTGTGAATTAGGTGACTGCATGAAAATGAAACCGATATTGATGACTGTAAGGAGCTATCGGGACAATATTTCATACAATATTTTCGCGGCTGTTACAAAACAAAATTCATTGAAGATCAAAAACATTTGGCGGTTGCTCGAGTAATGTGCACAGAACGGATTCCCTCTAATTTAAACATGTACAAAATAATCGATTTTATAGTGAGGCGCCGTGTCTCAGCTGGGTTCGATCTTTTTGTGAAGATGTAAATGGAGAATAAGCGCGGTTGCCAAAATGCACAAAGCCTCCACATCGCATACATTAAATTCAGTATTTGCAAAGACACGTATTGTTGCAAGGTCAAAGTGATGTAACAATAAAAGACGAAAGATCGAGAATCCTTTAGCAACCTTTTTGATTGACCTTTTTTTCAGAGAGTAAATAAAAACTATACATTGCAATTTTTACGAAAATATGCGGCAATCTCCTGCAATCTAACTAAGACTCACTAACACCTGCAAAACCACAATAACCCTCTGATCACCGAGGTATTCGACCAACGGTGTTTACCAAGAGGGAGTGGTTCCTATCAGATGCCGATTTGGAAGTATGAATTCTGCCTTTTCTGAAAGATGTAATGTTTATTGAATTTTATGTTCTTTAATGTATTAAAATGTATTATTATTATTATTATTGTTTTTTTTTTATTATTTATATTATTTTTGTTATTCCATATGTATGTATATTCGGACGCGACATTGATTAGATTCAGTTTACGAGCTGCTGTACCGGTGAAACCAATTGATTTATGAGTCTCAAAAGGTGTGTTAATTGGTATAGTGAGTCGGTGTCAATTGGTCTCTCCCCGGATGAGAGAACTAAAAATCCTAACAAAAGCTCCATGACGAAATAAAAATTACCAGAAGCACGAATATGTCACCCGAGGATAATTCTATGAATGTTACCAGAATTCTAGTATCTGCACCATAGTTCCTGAAAATGTGGAAACAATTTTGTTACAATGACTAGATTCCGATAAAAACGACAGAATTGTTTGGTGAAAGTACTGTAAATTCTCGGTTGTTGTCAGTGGCGTAGCGTGCAATTTGGCAACGCTGTACTGTGTCAATTTAAACTCATGTAAAAGATCGAATGCATAGGTGTTCACCGAACATCCAATAGTTCGATCTTTTCCATGGATTTAAATGGACGAGCTGTAAAGTTGCCAAATTGCACGCTACGCCACTGGTTGCTGTATCGTTGTGCTTTTGGTGATATTATTATAGGTAATTAAGAAATAATTGATTCAGTGCAGCGTTTGGAGGCGAAAGAATTTTGTGGATATCTACTTGTGCTTTGAAAATTAATCGAGGAGCTCTTCAGAAAACCACATTAAAACCCTCGTTCTCAAAAATTCATATTTCGCAGTGTTACTGTATTTGTTACGCCGTTCTTTTTACCAAACAGTTACACCTTATTCCATAGAAACTCACACACCCAAACACACACTCCATATATAGCTTTGAATTATGAATTTTTGAGGATTCAAAGGATTGTCTGTTATATACTCGTGGTTTTTCTAAAACACTCCTTACTGAGGATTTGCTAACTTTTGCTATAAGCGATTGAATAGTGACTTCTTGAGTAAAATCACAAAAAATTACTATGATTACATTGAAAATAACGAAATTCACTCAAATACTCACAAAATGACTGAAAACTGGAGGCATACAGCTACACAGGTACCATGGGTGATTCATATATAATTTGAGACTTTCCTCTGTGTGATTCTATAGAGAGAGTGACAAATTAGACAAGAGTCTTCCAAGCGTATCTCCGCCATTTAAAGCCAAGATAGCTAGCAGAGCTATGCAGGTATCATAGGAGATTCCTACTTAATTTGTCTCCCTCTTTTTCTCTCTCTTCCTCTCCCCCCTTTTCTTTCTAGAAACAAACAGAGGAAAATCTCAAATTAGATAGAAATCTCTCATGGCTCCTACGAAGTTCTACCAAAATGAATTCATTTTTTATTGTTGTTTATGAGTCTATGAGGAAATTCACTGTCGGCACAGGAATTATTTGTCTCCCTCAATCTTTATTGATTTTAACTGACGCATCAGAAATAGATGGAAGAGGAGACATATACTTGATCTATGTCCCAATCTCTATATTTTTCTACCATGTGTGTTCTAATGGGTGAAGAGAGAGAAAGAGAGAGAGAGAGAGAGAGAGAGAGAGAGAGAGAGAGAGAGAGAGAGAGAGAGAGAGAGAGAGAGAGAGAGAGAGAGAGAGAGAGAGAGAGAGAGAGAGAGAGAGAGAGAGAGAGAGAGAGAGAGAGAGAGAGAGAGAGAGAGAGAGAGAGAGAGAGAGAGAGAGAGAGAGACAGACAGACAGACAGACAGAGAGACAAATTTCTGGATCCGCCAGTGAGTGAATTTCGTAATATTTAATATGCTCGTCATAATTTTCGCTGATTTTACTCAAGAATTGACGGAAGAAGTTAGCTAGAGCTGGATTATGAATTGGGCAGTTGCAAGGGTCTGAAATGTTATGTTTTTTATAACGAATATGAAAACTCTTGTTGAGCTGAGAAGAAACAAGACGCCTTCAGTTTTTATTTGAGTCCCTTTGTTCTGAAAATGAGATTTTGGCCCAAAAAACATTGTATAAAATGCGAATTCCGTAAAGTGACGTCACTCACTCTGAAAAGAAAGATTACCAGAAGCATGGCAATATGTGATCCTATGTAAGGGATAGTATAATTATCACAATTCTATTGTTTGTACCGTTCGTGAAAATTTTTGGGAAATTCTAGTTCTATGACCATATTTTGGTATTAACGCAAGAATTTTCCGGCCAAAGTGAACACTTTCTGTCGTTCACATATCCGTGTGCTTCTGGTAATATGACTTTAGTTTTTTGTCTTTTTTTATCAGTGTACGCACACAATTTTTTTGCAACTTTAGAAGTCTGTATCTCCGAAACCAGGGCGCTTGTGAAAAAACCAAAGGCACTATTATTCTCAGCTCAACAAATACTATCATTTTCTTAGTAAAAATACAACATGCATGTCAGACCTTTGCAACTGCCCCATTGCTGGGGTCTAGGTCCACTAAAAAAGGTCCGAAATTTGGTGAAATCAGGACATTAACTTACTTGTCTGACTATATCCTCAACGACCGGATTATCGGTACTATTCCGCGCGGAGCTGGGAGTGGTGGGTGTCGTGGACACATTTACAAAGTACCCACCCTCGTTCGATAGATTCATCGGACTATCGATACTGCTAGCTATATCGTTGATCGATACATTTTTTTCGGTGCTGCTCCTGTCCTCGGTGGAGTTTTTGTCGATCACACTCGTCGGCGAGTACACTTGACCGCGGATCAATTTACCGTCGACCACGAGGAGAAGGGCGAAAATGCAACTTGCATCGACCATTATCAGGCGAAGTCGGCGTTTCGATGTTACTTGCCGTCGCGTCATTGTGTCGAACTTTCCTCGTCACGCATCTATATTCGATATAATTCGTCTGTCAGGCATACGGTCGAATCATTGCCGAAACTTAGACTTGAACACCACTCACGCACGACCAAACATGAGAAATAAAGAAACTGAATATCCCGAATGTAATTTGACAAGACAATTTGCAGATGAATAAATTTTTTTCGAGAAAACAGAGTGGTCTTTATAGTCTGATTTTAGATCAAATAAAACACGAAAAGAACTTAGAATTTTATTAAAATCCTACGTCAAAAGCAACGGATTCTAATTTACATGCTGTTCTATAGAATTTTTTTTTTTTTTTATATACAGAAAATCACAAATGCACTAACAGTATTTTGTTCACTATCATCCGTAAAAAAAAATTATTGCAGGGGACACTTTGGTGGGCGCAAAATGTAAGTCACTTCCACAACCCGAGTTTGAAAAGCTCGGAAAATTCACAAAGCATGACTTTTTTTCCCGGAAAAGCTTTTTTGGCGCATGCGTAGTAATTTACGTAAGCGCGCGTATCGACTGACGCGTATTAGCGGTGGCGCGAAAATTCGTCGACTAAATCGTCAAAGATGGCTCGGTTCGTTTTTATACTCGGGAAACGCTGATAAGCCGTCGAGACGCGATATAGAAAGGGAATTTCTAGGGAAAACCATCGGATTGAAGGAAAAGAAAAAAAGAAGAAAAAAATTAGGAGGAGAAGAATCATGGTCTTTGATCCAACCCCCCTCCCCCTCCCCCTCCCCCAACCCCACTACCTCTTTTTTATAACAAGACTCTTGAATGATGGCGGACGTGCGACGCGGCGCGACGTTCCTCCTCAATGCCTCCCCCACCCCACCCCCACCCCCTTTTCTTCTGCCTCATTCACAAAGCGCGTAGGTAGTAATTAATTTCCTTTTGCTCACTCACCGATTCGGTGACGTACACACAAACACACACCCACGAATACAAACCATTTCCCCCTTTTTCCCCAAACCCAGCGCAGAGACGCACATGGCTGTGGCGCGCAGAAGTACGTGAAGCGTGAAATAATAGACAGATTTACTGTAACTCCTTGACAGAAGTGCGACCAAAAAAATTTACAAGTGGAGGACCTACTAAAAATGATCTGTTGATATCAGTTGAAATCAGCCTGTAGGCTGATTATGACCCAATCGTATCGTAATGATATCGATTCGATTATCGAGTACGTGTTATTCTTATGGGTGGTGTGATTACGATAGGTTTCATTCCAATATAGAAACCCTCAAATCTCTGCGAAAATTCTCCGATGACTCCTAAGCTATTGTAAAATTTCTGACCTCAGCCTGATATCAACTGATGTCAACTGATGTCAACTGATGTCAACTGATGTCAACTGATGTCAACTGGTCATTTTTAGCAGGGGATGAGAGGAAGAAGGAATGATGTCAAAAATAGTCTAACCTTTGTAAGCCCAGAATCATTTGCAATGTTTTGGTATTTTTCTCGAAAGACACCACCTTAGAGTTCAAAAAATTAAAAAATAAAATAGTGTAAAATTTTTTGGGCAAACAAAATGATACGTGCTGAAAAAGCTCTTATTTGGTTTTTGAGTAAAATTTCGATAATTCACTGCAATTTGGTCCAAACTACCGTACTATCATTCTGATCTATGTAAATGGACCTTGTCCATTATACCACTGGTGAATCTACTTGTAATGAGAATTTTAGGAAATTATGAATTTTCCATTGGTTTTTTTTAAATTGTAATTAACATTCTTACAAAGAACAAAATGGTTTGGAAGATGTTCTTCCAACAAGACAAAACCTGAATCGAATATTTACACATCTTTCAGATGTTTTACAAATTAAAAAAAAAAAAAAAAAAAAAAAAAAAAAAAAAAAAAAAATTACGAAGAACAACCATTGGCAGATACATTTTATGCATATTTCAACCGACTGTTGTTAGTAAAACTGTTGTTTCCCTGTGCCGTGAACCACTTTGCGGTGGAACAGAGCGCCAGATTCTGTCGAGTAAATATACGAGTCTGTACGCAACTAATCAATTTCTTCTCACCTGTCAATTTTTCCTAATTGATTTTTTTGCTTTCCATACGCGTGTTTGAAATCTGGTGTGGATGGAACGGATCTCTCATTTTCATAATTCATGCTGATCAGTGGTGACAGGTGCTTTTTAGTTTTAGATTCGAGGATCGAGGATAAGAGTGGTGGCGATCAGTAGCGTACACAGGAGTTTATCTTTCTCTCTCTTTCCCCATTTGAACACGTGAGAAAGAAAAGGACGGAAACAGGGGCTCGAACGTGCTCTCAGCCCCTATATCTTTCCTTTTCTACTACGTACACTCAAACGGTAAAAGAGCGAGAGAGACCAATTCCTGCGTACGCCATTGGTGGCGATATATATAGGAGATCTCCAGCAGTGCGGTGGTGAGACAACTACCATTTTTCAATTAATCATCGGTATGGCTCGGCTCGTGCAATCAATATACCATGATGTCTTGCCATTTAAACCTATGAGAAAAATCGAGTCTAAGATAAACACTAAACAAGTTGTCCCACCAAAAATCGATTATTTAACATAAGTTTAAATGGAGGAAACACGATGTCACAACGCTGCACGATCCACCGATGTAAATAATCAAGAACAATCATATTCCTAATTTTGTAATCTAAAAAGTTAAGTAAAATACCTTACAATCCAAACCAACGCTACGTTCTTCAAGTAATTTGTCACCTCATTATTGTGAAGCGATTTAATAAACGCTATTTCATCTATGTAAATTTCTAAGCCCAATTTTAGTTTAATATCACTTATAATAACTATATGGTATTTATTTGAGAAAACATCTACGCTCGTCTGGATTTACGACGATGTTAGTTAAGAGCCATTTCCTCAAAATGATGGTCATGCGCCTCTAGACGTAATACCTTTTTAAGTGATCACCTCATAAATGTCGATGATTGGACTCAAACTCTGCAAAAAAAAAAAAAAAAAAAAAAAAAAAAAAAAACAAACAAAAAAAAATATGAGTAATCAATCCAAATACATACCGAGAAACATTAGCAGTTTGAGGATCAAAAAGGATGGGGTATGGAAAATTGGGGGTATATATGACCTTTTTTGGGGCTCTTTGATGGAGTGCTTCAGAAAACTGTCAAAGGAGGGAGTTTATACCGTTCCTTTTTCTTCACTTCGTCCTTTCATGTTCATTTCCTCTTTATTTCCATTCCAATTCTTTCATTTTTCTTTTTTTTTTTTCTTTTTACCACTGTTTTCCTCTCGCAATTCTCTTTTTTCTAATTTTTTTTAAGCCCTACTTCCATGAAAAAAAAAAAAAAATTGGCTTGGGTCCCCAAAGCATTGCCTTGGGCTTAGACCACAACTGCTGAGGAATAAAGTATGGAAAACTCATTGCTTGCACGGTCCATTATGATTCTCTTGTTTAGCTATGTATTCATTGTGTTTTGCTGAAATCTCAGCGTGTTACACGGTAAAATCATCGTACTATTCTAACACTCAGTAAGAAACGATATTTTCATTACAATAAGCAATAAAATATCTATAAAATATAGACACGAGGATCATTATGATCCATACTATATCATACATATTATACAAGGACCTCTGAAATTCCACCACCTTTTTTTACTCACATCAGTGCATTTTTGATTATTCTGGAACCGCATTTGGAGCCCTTGCTGGAGCGTTGTGATGCTGTAATTGAAGTAGCATGTCATCTCTATAGATTTGGCAATTAGGTACATACTATCAATGAAAATTAGAAAACTGATCTTGTTGGCTTGGTTTTGGTGTTTCAATGAAAATGTAATCGAGTGTTAGATAATTGGAAGGAGGAGGTGGAGGAGAAGAGGACGGGGGAAATCGAGAGGAGGGGAGGGGAAAAAACAAAGAAAAGGAAAATAGAAACGTCGTCATCGACCACTTACACGAGTTACGGACGGTCAGTAATGAACGGTCAGTAATCAATTAGTCACTCGGATGGAAAATGAAACTCACTTGAGATGGCTTATAGCTTGATCAACGGTATTTCAAGAAAGATGAACAAGAATACTATCTAGTTATATCTAGAATAGTTCATATAAAAAAATGAATCAGTTAATAATGAGTGAGCCAAGTGCTGTGAGACGTGAGTAATTGAGTATATCCAAACATGGAGACTTAAATGCTGATGTAGGAAAGTATGAGAGGTGCTTTCAATGATAGAATAGGATTTGTTTGTGGTGCTTGACACTCCCATGACCGTCATTGAATCACATTAAATTTACGGTGAGTTTGAAAGGAGATGATTTGGGCATTCAATAAAATGAGAACTAAACGCTGCAATGCAGGGAAATATGCAATATGCTTTTTTGTTGAAGCTTGTAATATCTCGTTCATCTGTCTGTAAGATCGATAGAAAATCTCGTCTAATATTTCTTTCTCTCAGTTAATAAAAAATCTACAATGTTTTTCATCCCGTAAAAATCTATGAATGTTTCTGCATCTGCCTGATATTTCACACTAACAATAAGAAGCGATTATTCAAATTAATGACGAGGGCTATAGTTAATGGGGTTCTTGCAAACTTTTGCTACAAGTGATTAAAGAGATGATTCTTGCATAAAAACCAATAAAAATGACGATGAATTCGCAAAAAAATAGCAAAATTCACTCTCAGAATCGGGCTTAATGGCGGAGAGACGTAGGTATCATGGGAGATATAGCTATCTAAATTGAGACATATCGCTGTGTTTCCATAGAGAAAAATACAAATTAGACAGGAATCTCCCGTGATACCTGCGTTAAACCGCCATTACGATCTTGCCGTTATAGCAGTTTTGTGAGTTTATTACTGAATTTTAGAATTAATCAGTGCGATTTTCCTGGTTTTCGCTGGTTTTTACATCAGATTAGACTATTCATTTGCTCCCAGCAAAAGTTTGCAAGAGCCCCATTGCATGTGATTATGAAAATGGGTTGTAGGCTCTTGAAACTACTTCTTTGAACAATGTGGAAATCATCAAGACCCGGGCCTATATCAGGCAGCAAACAAGGGTGAATAAAATATGACTTATTCTTTACTCAGAACGAGTTACAATTCGACACTTTCAGGTGTAAAGTAAAGATATATATTCATCCTGTTTACCAATTTTGCAAAGTTTATTTGTCAATTTATTGTCTTTAGTGGTCTTGAAAAGAAATTGTAACAGAACCTTCACACGTTCAGAGTTCACGCTCGTATTATCTTATATTTACAAATCTTCTCTGCTTTCATCTCCAGACTATTTTATCCTCGATTCTTCGTGACACTTTTCAAAGAACGTTAATCGTCCTCAATTTAAACCGCGTCACGTTTTGCTAACAAGGTGTCAATAGTATTGCTTTATCAATATTCCGCACGCGTGAGCATCTTCGAGAGTTTTTTTTTTTTTTTTTATCATTTTTTGTTCCATCGCCACTTTTGTCATTCGGCTCTTTTGTAACACTTTCGATTCTTTTGAATCTTAAAACGCTGCTTAAATTGAAATGATAACTAAATAGATCTTATCGAGAAAAAAAAGATAGTAAATAAATAAAATGGAAAATGAAATCCCTGGAAAGAAAAAGTAAGAATGAACATTTTTCGTGCGTTCTCTCTCAGAGCATGCACGAATAATTTTCCTGCATTTTTTCATCGTTTGCCAAAATCATTGAATAGCAATTTAATTTACCTTAGAATAATCTTTTTCAAACACTCTCAATTCTTCAATTTCTAGTTATATGCTTTGCATTCTCTTCACATGACAATCTCTGGGAAAGGACACAGCGGTGAAAACTGGTGAGTCGCAAAACATATAAACATAGATGTCTAATCTAACACCATGATTTTAACTTTTTGAATGACAGCGCGGATGCGTCATTATTAGTGAAGGCTCGTGCGATTTGGCAACGTTGCAGATCGTCCATTTAAACCCGTGAAAAAGATCGAATGACTGGGTGTTTGGTGAACACCTTCACATTCGACCTTTTACACGTGTTTAAATGGACACATGGTGTATGTGTCAGTTCAGAACGCGGTGGAACATTTTTGTCTATACCCTTTCCACATAATTTAATGGCGTCGTTTTTTGATTGGGACCTTTAAGATGATATGAAATATTCTCCATTGTGTTAGTGTGCAATCACTTGAAAATAACATTGGGATCATTCAAAAGTTCTAAGCTTTAATCTCGAAATTGAAAAATGTCGACTCTTCTCCCATCATCTAATTGCAGCTTTCTCTCCGCTGGAAAAAGTGACTCATCGTAGAGTAACTGACCAAATAGATGGGACTCTCCAACTTTTGTATGCTACAAGATGTTGATCTTATTATTTTTTTTAACTCATTCATTGAGTCTGTTGATGCTCCCAGAGTAATGGGGCTCTTGTTACGTTTGCTGTGAGCAAACTAATAGTCCAATCTGACGTAAAAACCAGCAAAAGTTACGAATATCACACTAAAAAAGTCTAAAAATCAGTAATAAACTCACAAAACAGCTAAAACGTCAAGTTCGTAATGGCGGTCCAACGCAGGTATCAAGGGAGATTTCTGTCTAATTTGTGACTTTCTCTCCGGAGGCACAGAGAAATGTCTCAAATTAGATAAGAATCTCCAGGACTCACCAGCGACTCTCCGCCATTAAGGCCGATTCTGAATGAATTTCGTGATTTTTTAGTGTACCCATCATCATACATATATTTACTGGTTTTTATGCAAGAATCAACTATTCAATCCCTTGCAGTAAAAGTTTGCAAGTGCCCCATTTGCAAGTGGTTTCACATCAGATGACCCTCTAGATGGCGTTGAAAAAGGTTGAAATAGACCCATTCACTACAGTTTCCCACAGATTTTTACTCTTTCCTTTATTTATAGATCCTGCTAAAATCAGGCAACAACGACTATCGAGAAGGACAGGACAGGAGAGGTGCGACGCTAAAAATATTTCGGCCGTGCATACACTCTTAGCTATGCACGCACGAATAAATTTGGCATGTTTCCCCACTCCATTCACTTATAAGTGAATGTTTTAATTTGAATGCATGCGTGCTTTTGAGAGGGAATCAACGATAGGCACTGAGACGGAGCGGAGGCAATGAACATTTTTGGAAAGAGTTTGAGAGAGGAAAGATGCGATTGACTCACCAGAGGACATCCAACAGTCAACAAGAGGACACCTCTCCGGAAAAAGTGTGGATAAAACACTAGGCGTGCTCCTCTCAAGAAATTCTAGTCGCGCCTTAAAGTGATACCTCAAAAGTGATACCTCGCCCTCGAAAGAGCATACCTCAGGTTTTACGAGCTCTTTACTCTACTGGCAGTGTCCTCAATGGCCAATGTGAGTCCAGAATCTTGGGTGAAAGGATCGTAAACCGTGATACGATACAGCATAGCCGTTAGCCAGGAATTTGTCTTCCTCACTTTCTTAGCCCGTCTGAACGTATGTGTTAGACAGTGGCGGCTCGTGCAATTTGGCGACAATGGATGTCACTTAAACCTATGTAGAAAAATCGAAATTTAGGAGGTGCATTGCATCCCCAAGAAATCGATACTTTTGCACAGGTTTAAACGGAAAAATACATGGTTGCCAATTGCACGAGCCGCCACTGGAGTTAGAAAAGGATTGTGAGTGGGACAGGGACTGTCATCAGGCGCGTAGTTGGCGGGCTACCAGACCTACGAAATACATAAGATGGTGCGTCATGAAGGGTGCAAAAAACCTGATGGGAACTTTTGGGAATCGACTAAAAGGACCTCACAGGGTAGATTAATTGAAAAGGATATTGAAAGGAAATCAGACGGAAAGGACAGGTTTTTTTTTTTTTTTTTTTTTAAATAAAGAAAAGTTACATGATTAGGTGACAAAGTGGGAAAGGGGAGTTATATTCTCGAAAACAGATGATGATAAAAAAAAGAGGGTGATGAGGTTAGTAATTATATGAAGGGGGTGAAAAAAAAACGTTGGCAAGGGGCGCATGCAAGAGAAGCAACACCACTGGCTGTCACGTGACTTCAACCCATTGTTTTTAGTCCTCCTGATTTTTTGCCATTTTTTCGACGATTTCAAACCACAGTGCAACGCTCTGGAAAAATTTAGAGGAGGCTCGAGCTATTTGGCAACAATGGGTTTTACCATTTTAACCTATACACAAAATCATCGATTCCATGGGATTTACCGTATTCCCTGAAGATCGATTATTTTACATAGGTTTAAATGGATAGAATACGTTGTTGCAACATTGCACGAACCGGCTCTACTAAAACTACTGGCTACCATCGGACGCTTGGCAACACCATCTGGATTAAACTAAATTTCTCTAACGTAATCTTAATTGAAGAATGTTCATTTATGTTTGCAGAGACAATGGTCATCGATGGACATTGGATAGATGCGGACGCGCACGGACACGCACCGGTCATCGATTGCACTCTTAATTGTCTTGTCATCCTCGCGGTTTCTACTCGTCCGGATAGTATGACGTCATCATTATTCTCAACTACCGATCGATACTGTCATTCATTAGGATTTTCACGTGGCAAAAAGGCATGCGTTTCTGTGTTCAACTCACCTCGCTGAGACATCCCTGGTAAAAGTGTTCCATGAATTTCCATGACCAAAATAAATTCCGTGGGCATTATTCCCCTTTTATAAAATGTAGGGCTCAAGTCGTGGGACTATAAAGTCTTAAGTTTCTCTCCTATCATTTATGTACCTTGTTTGTATTTATTTATTTTTATTTTCTTTCATTTGTTCAATTTATTTTTAATTATTATTATTTTTTTTTATTTTTTCATTTTTATTTATTTTATTTTTTTCCCCATCTTAACCTAACTCCAATTCAAATATTTAGTGTAAAACAATCATACCATTTCATTGTTGTATATATATGTCACTTATAAATGTAAATATCTTATTTCTGATGCACAGAACGATATTAAATAAACCTTAAAAAAAAAAAAAAAAAAAAAAAAATCCCGTGGATTATAATTATTTTTCCATGAAATTACGTGGAAAATTTTATGGAATTCCATGAACAGCCCACGAACTCCGTGAAAGGTTATGGAAAAATAATATTTAGCCCACATAGCTCCATGAAATTTTATAGAAAAATAATAATTTTCCACAGAAATAATGCCCACGGAATTTTGGTGATGGAAATAGTTTTGGACGAAAGGTCATAAGTAACCTAGACTCATTTAGTGCTCCTTAGTAAGCCAACAAAATCAATGTTGATAGTTGTTATGGACAGCATGCGTCAGCAAGTTAAGGAGAGTCGTCTGTCTGTATCCTTAGTTCCTATTGGTTCAAGTGTAGCTGGAGGCATATACCTACTTTTTTCGCAGGAACCTATGAAAATAATTAAAAAAAATTGTCTTGGTTGAATTCATATATTTTTTGTATCAGTTATACGAGAAGTACGTTGTTTGTTTAGAAGTATTGAAAACCAGACTTTTTGAACTTTTTCAACATTTGGTCAAAAACTAATTGATAAAAACTTTTTTAAAGGTCACAATGTTTTATATTTTTTTTTGTTTCTTTTACAGAATTTTAACAAAAAATTGCTCATCTAAGTGCTCTAATTAAATAATTAAATAGACAAATCAAACCAAAAAAAAAAGGTTTTTTTTTTTTTTTTTTTAATGATCTTCATTGGCCTCTGAGAAAATTTTACGCCTTTAAACATGGTCATGTTCCACATAGAAAGAATAAGGAAATCTGACCTCCTTAAAACTACATTTTTTCATACCGAAAAGTGGAATTTTCAGCTTCCTAGTGATAAGGTGATACGTCAAATTGATATAATTGACACAGCTCAAATTTGAATGGCCCATCCCCTATAACCTAGGTTGCAAACTCCTTTTCAATGAGGAACTAACGTATAAACGTAACAAACCGAAAACGCTATGTCATTGACCTTCCTTGCGGCTGATCAGTCTTGCCAGGTTTGAGGTTAAAAACCGCATATTTTACATTCATTCTTATGGGGCATATACAGATCAAAGCCGTACATCCTTCAACACTGCGGTTGATGCTTCGTGGTAACAGCTCAGATTGTCTTGAGCCAAGATAAGATGGAGCGAGGGTGAGTGAGAGGGAGGAGGTATACGGCATCCAAATTTTCATTTCATTTTCATCCGGCGTTCTCCACGCTTTGTCCCCTCCCTCTCTCTCTCTCACTCTCTCTCTCCTCTCTCTCTCTCCTCTCTCTCCTCTCTCCCTCTCTCTCTCCTCTCTCCTCTCTCCTCTCTCTCTCCTCTTCTCCCTCTCTCTTTTCCTCTCTCTCCCTCTCTCTCTCTCTCTCTCTCTCTCTCTCTCTCTCTCTCTCTCTCTCTTTCTCTTTCTCTCTCTCTCTCTCTCACTCCTCTCTCCCTCTCTCTCTCCTCTCTCCATCTTCATCCCTCTCTCTCTTCCTCTCTCTGCCCGCTCTCCTTCTCTCTCTCCTCATACTTTTCGATTTCCTCTCCTTTCGTATATGCTCCTATCCCTGACTGGAGCATTCAACATAATATCGATTAATCGAATTTTGGTTCGTCTATCTGTACGTATAAACTCAGCCGATGCTCTATTTGTCACCTAGGTCTCTCGGGCTGGCTCAATCAACCGCGGTATTGTCGGTGAAGAATGGAGTATGTCTCAATGTTCACGTCACAACACCCAGGTAGCACAGTTTGCAGGTACGAAAGGTTAAGTGGTAGACTCTACTTAATAGACTCTCCCTTAATTACTAGGGTAGTTTTCGAAGTAAGTTTCTCTAATTGTTTCTCAAAGATGAATAATATTATATTAATGCAAGTTCGTCAAGAAGGAGACCTAAGTAAAATCGTTTCAAGCCGATTTTTGAATTACAATCAATACCTAGCTACATTAAAATTAAAAAAAAAAAAAAAAAAATGGAAATTAAACCGTTTCTACCACCCACCAATCATCAACAAATGTCGGAAAGTTTACGTGGTTGAAACTAGACTTGCGTTTTGGAATGAAAAATGGCCTGATCAGTGATCAAGCGATCACACCTTATCATAACTTTACCTACAGAGAGAGCCTCGATCATGACACGCGTTCACTTGAGTAAAACCTTGGATTATCATTGACGAGAGGTAAGTTATCAAAGTAAAGTCAACACCATTTTTTTGTCTAATTTGAAACCCTAAAATTGGTTTGAGAAGCATGAAGCAGCGGAGGTCGAATCTTTTTTTTCCAGAATAGTTCAAAAGCAAAAAGCAAAAAGTGGAACTCACTTTTGAGCCACTCATCTTATGTTTATTTCGTTGACGAAATCATATTCAAAGTTTTCGATCGATGAAGGTGGTTTCAAAAAACACACCAAAAAACCAGCAAATACTCTCTTAAAAAACTCTCAACCGTTGTTCAATCTTGGACAAACTTAAAACTAAGGAAAATACAAATTACACGAAGTAAAGAAGAAAGAAAATAATTAAAATGAAATTGATAATTTTTTTCTTTCTATTCCACCCCTCCCCCTCCCCCATCCCCCCATCCCCCCTTATCCCCCATCTTATGTTTATTTCGTTGACGAAATCATATTCAAAGTTTTCGATCGATGAAGGTGGTTTCCAAAAACACACCCAATAACCAGCAAATACTCTCTTAAAAAACTCTCAACCGTTGTTCAATCTTGGACAAACTTGAAACTAAGGAAAATACAAATTATAAGAAGTAAAGAAGAAAGAAAATAATTAAAATGAAATTGATAATTTTTTTCTTTCTATTCCACCCCTTCCCCCCCCCCACCGATCGTGGCAACGCAGAGCGTGAGAGATATCGACTGTCGTGTATTTTGCACGTAGCGCCGCTGTGCTGGAGGAGGAGTCAGATAGGCAAATTTTAGACACGGTACCATGCCGCACACCGGGTAAAAAGTAAAGAAGATTCAGAACATAGGTACAAAAACTGAGAACAATGATTAGATTAACTTTAAAAGACAAAATAACAGGAAAATAAAACGAGTCAATAATTAAACGTGTTTGCTTCAAAGAAACCGTTAAAATTGCAAACTATTAAAAGTTAAACTTATCCTAAGCAAATAAAAATGTGACTATTTTCTTGTCCAAAAACGCCCGAGTTTTAATACCAGGGTGCGCCATCCGTCAGTAAAGCGACGCGCACATCAGCATTGCAGTGCGTTTGCTTGTATGTGTGTGTGCGCGCGCGGAGTCACGACATTCGAAATGGAAATTGTAATTGATTTGTTTCCCGTATAAAGAAAGTTAGTCTTACTCATTGTTTTGCTCCACATTTATTCAGTCATTCACTTACTCCGTACTCAAACTCACGTATACATTAAATCTCCCCCCCCTGATCCTCCGTGCTCAAGGTCCCCCCTCCCCCTCCCCCTCCCCCACCACAATCTATGATCCTTCACCGTCCTGAACTCTGGAGTTTTCACTCCTCCTCCGAAATTTCCCTTTCACTATTTTCTTAATTTTCCTTTCGACGTCGTCTTCTCTCACATCCCCCTACAGTTTTGATTGCTTCGATTGCGTCGACTACGAGATTAATTATTTTGACTATCTGCTAGTTCATGCGTAAGAGCATTTTTGGATGGTGGCGTGACTACTATCATTCCGTAACGTGAGCAAGAAAGAATCGCAGAGACTCGCTTACAGAGGGCTAAAATGGCGGAAGCTTTGGCGACGAAATACCAGGGGATTAAAATGACTTAGAAACGTCGTTTAAGAATTATGAATTAAATTGACCAACTTAACCCTTTCTGTAATGAATTATGAGAGAAGTGTCAATGTAATCTGAAACCTATACCATTGAATTGAACGAACTTTTCTCATATGATTTCGTGTGTAAGTCAATTTTTATCGAATTTCCATAAGGATCCATGTAAAATGGTCGTCCATTATAATGGGCACTGTGACGGAAAGGGTTAAACCGATCCTATAACAAATTATTTTTACCAAGAAAATTCTGAATAGGTAAAAATAAGAGGTTTCAACCCTTTCTCGGGAAGAGGTACTCATGTGTAACATTTTATGTGACATGGGACTCAATAGAATTTAAATAGACATTCTGCAAAAAATTGTGTGAGCGTGTGACTCATTTGAATTCTTAGAAAATTGTCCACTTTTGAACGGTCAAGAAAAATCTAAAAAAAAAATTGTCAAATCCCAAAATGAGTGGATGGAAGGGTTAACCCATGTGAGCCCGGGAGATGGGGGTCTGAAACTACTCCAGAATTTTTTTTGTAAAGTTCTCATAATTTTTAATTATATTTTGCAACTTCAAATTTGATTAAGGTATTGATATGATATATTCCACATTCATGCAAATTTACACAATTATCGGACAAAAATTAATGTGTGTTGGGATTTGTGTGCTTACATTCCGTTTTTAGGCTTTTTAAACTTGTCCATTATGGATATAAACCATGGGTGCCGGTAAGAGGTTGTTCAATGGAGGGCAAAACACCAAAATCAAATTTTAGGGGGGGGTATCTTTGATTTTTGTACATTGTTGCTTGTTTCCAATCTTATTTCTGGCGTGAAAACTGGGACGTTTGAAATTCGATCGGAGGTCTGCAAGGGGAGTGTTGTTTTCAAGAAGTATTGCTATAAAGAGTAATCAGCGACGTCATTGATGAACATTTGATAAATTCATCTTAAATCTTGTGATTGAAAGAAGACTATCGTGCATTCAGCAATCTAATTAATTAGACGGTGCAATTAGACATCTATGTATTATAATATGTGCAATAGAATCGTGCATTGAATGATTACATCCCATGCTCAATGCAGATGAAAACTCAGCCCCATCTTCAACTTCTGATTTTAGTTTCTTTTGATCCAGGTTTGCTCAGTATTCCATTTTAAAATTATGACTACTGAAGGTTTCATGTTTTGAGCAGATGTCTGTCCTGCAAAATTAACAAAGCTTGCAAACACTCGAAAAGTCCACTATTGATAGAGTATATCACTTGGAGATTATAACTAATTATGTTGATAAGACATCTGAATGGGTCTGACTTATTGTTATTGTAACCAGCCTCCAACAGGCAGAACTTCAATCCGGTAACTGTTAGCTCAGAGTTGTAATGAAACTATAATATCAACTTGTTATTGTTACCCGGCTGGATTGATCTTAAGTTGACCATTGATACCAGTACCACCATTAATCTATTGATGTGCCTTCAACTGTTTAATTCATTCTGGAACGGATTCATCTTGAAGGTTTATGAGAGAAACAACATATGCAATTCATTGATTTTGACATTGGGTTATTCCGTCTTATCCGACCCACCAGCAACATTTTAAAACTACATTTTTCATAAAACTATACTCTGTTCACGATAAGAAGGCGGGTGAGAATTCAGGTAGTAATGCACTATGTAGCAACAGTGCGGCTATACCGGCTACCCCAACCCTTCGCAGTGGCCCTTGTTCTCCCGACCTCTCCCTTGGCACGGAGGATTTCCAAGAACTGACAGACTGTAACATTTACACACGTCCAGTGAAAATTGCAAACGGTCAAAGATACGGAAAAACGGACGAAATTTTCGCCCTAAAGGGCCAAAACTCGGCGAAGATAGTCGAGTTTGAATATTGATGACTCTCAGAAATTCGTATTTTTCAGTCCGAATTAAATTCAGGATATTTCGTCTAATATCGAATTTCTGAGAGTCATCAATATTCAAACTTGACGATTTTCGCCAAGTCTAGGGCGAAAATTTCGTCCGTTTTTTTCGTATTTTTGACCGTTCGCAATTTTTACTGGACGTGCGTAAATGTTAGAGTCTGTCAGTTCTTGGAAATCCTCCGTGCCAAGAGAGAGGTCCGGAGAACAACGGCCACTGTGAAGGGTTGGAGTAGCCGGCATAGCCGCACTGTTGCTAAATAGTGCGTTACTACCTGCATTCTCACCCGCCTTCTTATCGTGAACAGAGTATAGAACTTGATATTCTTATAATGGGTTTGTTGTAATCTTTTTCTACAGCAATATGGAGGGACACATCGTGTTTAAAATCGATTTAAAATCACATTGAAAGTATCGGAAAGACGGATACTCAAAAACTCAATAAATATGCGTTGAAAAAAATTCGAATGAGCAATGAGCGGGTCATATTGAGGGGGAGTCCTTCGCAATCGCAAATTTCTATACTAAGGAAAGTGATTCATCGTAGAGAAAGCTTAAGTTAGATGAGACTCCTCCATTGAATCCGCTCGATCGACCACCATCTTTGAATTTGTTAGTCGCATTGTTTGAGTTTGCGATTGGGTTTATTCGAGACTGTTTGATGTTTTAAATTTTATTTTCACATGGTTCACATCTTGGGAATCGATTCTCTATATACCGTTTGTAGCAAAAGATTGTACAAGACTCATTACCTAGCAATTAGGTTGGTAAGATGTGATACGTTCCTTACCCACCTAATCAATAAAAAGAAAAAAAACTCCAAATTTGGTTTGGATGCTACGTAATTTTTAAAATTTTGCATGTGCGACAGTTACGATCAGATTGCACTTTGGTCTAAGATCATCAAAAAATTGTAAAAAAAAAAAAGATAATTTATTATTTCTCATCAATTTCTCATTTTTTAACTTTCAGGGCCAATTTTAATCAAAGAAAACGCTTTTAAGAAGTAATTTATACATGGAAAATTAATACCAAAATTAATTATTACTTGGAAATTTAATTACTTGGAATTGGAAAAGTCACTAGAAAATATTTATTTAACTAAGAAAATGTCAAAAAGTATGATTTTTGATGACTTTTTCCCCTGATTTTTAACCACTCTTTTCCGATCTCAGACCACGGTGCAGTGTTACCAAATTTTCCGATAAATTAAGAATTTTTGCATTCAGTCAAAAGGAAAAATTGGGTGGTTGTCCAAAAAACATCAACACTGGTTACGATGGAACGATACTATTATAGAGGGGCTGATCTCTGTCAACGGGAAATATTTGAGAGGTCAGAAAGAACTGCCCAAAATTCAATCATCTTTCCTTTTCCTGAAAGGTTGGAAGTTTTAACTCTTTTTAGCCCAAGTCAAGGTATTTTACCATGACTTATGGTGCCAAGGGAAGGAAGGGGTCCAAAAGGCCAAAAACACCTCAAACTGTTTTTCACTGAAGAGGTCTTTTTTCATTTTAAATTTTTTTATTTCTTTTTACTGATGAGTTTATCCGATACTAAATGTTTTAGGACTTCATTATTTCAAGGCAATGACAATTCCAAAATAATACATTATTGTGGAAATAGATTATTCATTTTTTTTTTTTTTTTTTTCCTATTCTTAAAAGTGTGAAGGAGCTGAGCCACTGATCTTAAAATTACATATTTTTTTTTTCATTATTAAATCGTGTATTGAACCGGTTTCTATCAATAACCTCAAAGTTGTAGTCACTTGGAAAGCCTGGTAACATCTACAGTCGAAGAGTGAGGTTCAGCCGAAAAACAGTGCATTTGCAACAGGAATCGCCCCATTTAGATGTATCGTTTTTCGGCGAAGCACTTCAAATGCATTGTCCAAAAAAGGTGAAAATTGGTAAAAGATCGGGTGTATGTATCTGTATCTTGAATTTTATAAATCCCTAAAATTTAATTTTAAAAAATGAGTGTTTTATCCACACGCGCGGTCATGAATAAAACTGGCCCGGGGTCGCGGTCATTTTGGACGCCCGCGCCCCCTTGAGCTTACGATGGTTAACACTAACAAGAAATCTTTACTTGAGTTAATACTCATTTGCTGTTCGCTGCAGAGCTCCTTCAACTAACCTGGTAAATGTGGAGCGAACAGTAGGATGCAACTATTCCGTCACCGCAGTGTTGGTATTGTATCACTCCGGATTGAAGGAACTCTCTTATAGGTCTGGGAAGCATCTAGCTCCTCCATCTATTTCATCCAGTTATTATTGTGCAGCGCGCTGTCCAACTTTATGTATCATCATTACATCTATGTCACTGCTTCTTCTTTGCCAACAAGCATGCACATTGCAATTTTGGATATAAACAATGTGGGGAACGTATTCCAATTTGGCGATAACAAAAATGGCCGCTAAGTTTCTATTACTGAGTGTTTCAAAATCCATGAGATAAACTTTTGGATTTTATGATTGGGGCTAAAATAAGACTCCTTTCTGTACGAACATGGTCCAATAACGTCCCCATTTCGTCAAATTTTGTCCGAATTCAGTTTTAAAAACGGTGTTAAAATACGAAAAAAAAAAAAAAAAATATATGCCTTCGGATGCTTTTTAACGAATTGCTTCATCATATTTTACGGTTGAGATATAAGATAGAGAAACTTACTTTTGGGCTGACCCTCGTAATAAGATTAATTCATCCCACAGCATTTCCTTTAAATGCATAAATTGCATTCATTTTATTCACTTTCCCATTTGATTCCTTTTTCCCCCCCCCCAATATTAC
>VMOF01000379.1:32800275-32803014 GCA_011764245.1 Trialeurodes vaporariorum | reverse complement strand
GAAAAGGAGAGAGAGGGAGGGGAGAGAGAGAGAGGGGAGAGAGAGAGAGGGGAGAGAGAGAGGGGACAGAGAGACAGAGAGAGAGAATAGAGAGAGAGGGACAGAGAGACAAGTGAGAGAGAGAGAAAACAGAGAGAGAGACAGAGACAGAGAGAGAGAGAGAGAGAGAGACAGAGAGACAGAGAGACAGAGAGACAGAGAGACAGAGGGAGAGAGAGGGACAGAGAGACAGAGACAGAGTGAGAGACAGAGACAGACAGAGAGAGAGAGAGAGAAGAGAGAGAGAGAGAGAGAGAGAGAGAGAGAGGGGAGAGAGGGGGCAGGAGAAGGGGGCAGGGGACAGAACCGCAGCAACCTACAACATTAGACATTTAAATGTCTTGCAAGATATATCAATGTCATAAAGTGCGTAGCAACCGAATGTTATCGCGCCACCGGATGTTGACCTTTCGCTTCTAAACTGTTGGGTTCAGATTATCGAGGGTCGAAGAATGACTAGAATCTATTGCAAAAATATCATAACTCCTCGAAAAGGCGACAAAAAAAGAAAAATGGAACTACGCAATACACTTACACATGCAATAAGGTATTTACATAAAACAGTCAACAAACTTATTTTAATCTTTTGGACTATACCAAAAAAATAAAACGTGGATTTAAGCGGTCAGATGTCAGAGATCGTGCTATATTGTTGTTTTAATTATTGTTTTCGGACAAGTGAAAGTTTGAAATCGTTGTTGGAATGAAATGAAAAAAAAATACAAACTACATGTATGGCATCATTTTGTTCAGTTGGTAGACTTGTTTTACTGAATGCTCGAAGTTGTTGTTATTTGTTTATCATAAATATCATAAATAACCAACATTGAAAGTGACAGTGATTTTCAAGAAATAAAGAAGAGAACTGGCCTCCGATCACATATTAAGATAGCTAACAAATAATAATAATAAATCGACTCACTGTGCTTTTTAAAAATATTCGAGCAAACGCGTTTCGGGCGAAACTTTCCCCCCATCTTCAGTGCGACTCAAGTGCACAGTGAGTCAATTTATTATTATTTTTTAGTTATATTAAAATCGTGTGCTGTCCTCCGTTTCCTTTATTTCATGTAATAAGAGTCAAAATATGAGCTTTTACAAAACTATCAAGATTGTTCAGGCATAGGGAAAAACATGTTGACCGATTACTAGAATTGTTGAATGCTTGGAAAAGATTTCAATAAAGAAAATTAAGATTTTAAACTAAAAAGCCGACTAAAAGTTATGGGAAGCTCGAACTAAATGGAAGGCAGATAAAGATAACCCTGCTAAAAATGACGACTTTAATAGTTAAAAATGTTCTAAAAATGACTACAATGACTTTAATAAATAGTTGATTGATCAAAGTCAAAAGTTATAGTTAAATTGTGGATATTTTTTTCATTTTCTGAAACGATGTATTTGCTTTACACACGGAAAATGGTTAGGTTAGGTTATTGGTCACATTTTCCATCATTTTGACTGATTTTTGCACCCACCAAAAAATATGATGAATTTAGCAGACACCGAGTTGAATAAAACAAGCTATTAGTGAAATTTGATTATGCCTTACTTTAATTAAATTTAAATAATTTAGTTTTCATTCAACCCAACGTGAGATCAAATTTACCATATTGTTTTGCTAGTGCAAACACCAGCTATTATGATGGTATATCTCATCAATTAATTTTTTCGTATTCTCTATATTTGAACTATTAAAAATAAAGTTTACGACTGCAGCGAAACCAGAAATATCTCTATACATCTTTTTACTCGTTTAAATTTAAGGATAGAAAAAGGATGAGAAGCGGGGATTAACCCCCCCCCCCGGTCTATTCTCGTCTGACTTTACACGTTATCATTATCGAAGAGGGAGAAAAATAATTTGTAACCAGGTCATATCCTCTGGTTGAGAATAAGCTTCGCAAACAAGGGGTCCAAGCGATATTTTTAAGAGAATTAAGTTGGGATGCGCCGGTGGTAGAACACTGAAAAAAAATCGCTGAATTAGTGAAAAGTATGGAGACCACTTAAAAACTTTTAGTTTAACTCTTTAAAATGGTGAACAAACAGTTGAATTAACACGGCACAGAGTTAATTTTACTAATTCAAGTAGTCAAACTAACAGTTTTTAAGTGGTGTCCATACTTTTAAGTAGAAATTAGTTAAATTTAGCTTATTTTTTTTTTCAGTGAAATCTTACGACTGCTGACCTTCAGTTGGAAAAATGTCCAATTTCAATAGCAGGATAAAAACAACCAAATACTGATAAGTATCATAAACTTATTTTTCTTCAAATATGGATTGAAAAGAAGTATTTTAGAGAGGGAGAGAATTCAGTGGACAATTAAATAAATAATAAAAAAAAAAAAAAACAAAAAAACAAAAAAAAAACCATTTAGCCTCCATCTGTGAGTCATTCAGTCAATATCAGAGCCTCCAAAACCGTCATCCGTCATCGCAGATGACGTCCGCAGACTGCCTAGCGTAAAGCTCACTCATTTGCGGATGCAACTATTCCGACGTTACGGCGTTGGAATTGCATACTCTCTAAATTGAAGGAACTTTTTCCGTTCTAACAAACGATTCATTACACCCGTGAAAGAATCCGATTCTCCTCGCATTGGCATCGCGTCGCCGCACCTCTCTGAGTAAAGTCGACGAATAAAATAATGGCATTTGACTCCTTAGATTTTGGTTCAGTTATGCAACCTGCGATGC
>VMOF01000379.1:32732775-32795275 GCA_011764245.1 Trialeurodes vaporariorum | reverse complement strand
AACTTTAACACTAGAACCCCCGGACTTATGCTTTTCCCTAAAATGTCCAGTGTCCCTAAATAGCCGTAAAGTGCAGGATGTTATCTTACCTGTTATCTATCAAAGTAATATTTGGACCCATATATTTTTCGGGAGTGTTTTGACTAAATGTCATGTCTGATAGTTCAAAAAGGTGCCGTCTAGGAAACCCAGCTACCCCTAAATTTCAATTCGAAACTTTGGATTGGAAAGTCGGGCTGACTCGCGGTTTGCGCCATTGTTTTTTCTCTATTTAAGACCCTTTTAGCTGTGTATCGCTTAATTTTGGGTCATTTTCTCGAAGGGCCCAGCTTGAGCCCGCAAATCTTAAAATGGCCGCCAATTTGAAGGAGGTGGTTATGACGAATTTTGAGGGGTATCACTTGTTTTGCAGTTTCTCAAAGACCTTTCAAATGATGTTTCACAAGCCACACCTTTGCATTTGACAATTTTCACGTAGGGCCCCCGAAGCTCCAAAGGAGGGTCTAGTACATTTTTTCAGAAAAAAAAGGCATGTGATACATCAAAATAAAGACCTTGATCTGTCCTTTCAGAAACTTTTTAGTTTTTTTTCAAATCCAACACTTTGGAGGCACTCCCAGCAGTTAATCAAATTTAGCTTCTAAAATTAAAAAAAAAAAAAAAAAAAAAAAAAAAAAAAAAAAAAAAAAAAAAAAAAAAAAAACTGATCGGTAAAACAGTTGTTTTTTTTTCTTTCTTGTTTCAAAAGTCACATTAGGCTCCAATGTCAAAACATACCCTTCTATTTTATTTCTTTTTTGAGATACGGGTAACCACCTACCTAAATAACCCCCAAGGGAAGGTTTTGAGGGGCTGAAAATATTTTCATTGGATTTCTTAGGGTTGATTTACCCAGGGTATGTGTTGCCCCCGAAGCTCAATTCTTAGCCGTTTTTGAGATAAAGATGGTAGACGGGTGGTCTACCACACCTTGTCTACCGTCGAATGTGCAAGTGTTTGAGAGTGGCTGTCTGGACACAAAAATCGATGCAACTGCGTTTCTTCTGGTAGGATTTTCACAATAAAGAAACCGACGCATAACAAAAACAAGTAAAATTACCTCACCTAGATCGCTGTATTCGAATTCTAGTGCGTCCAGATAGCCATTCTACAACACTTGCATTTTCGTTTAAAACCAACTTCTGCTTAATTAATTACAATTTTTGATTTCAGGTTAAAAAATGAAGCACACAAACCAGAATCAGATCGTCCCATTATTGTCACGCTTTGGGATAGGATTTATAACATGCATGCTGCCATTTTGCGTATAATTAATGCTATTTTCAATTCACCGATGATTCCACCGGTTGAGAAAAGATTATACAGTCCAGTGTATTACTGTAATGAACTAAAATACTCGCATCTGTAATCTTTTCTCAACCGGTGGAGTTGTCAATGACTTTGAAAAACTTGCGGATATTTTAATTAATTAACGGAGTTTCCACCGATGAAGGAAATATTACAGATCAGAGTATTTCCGTGCATTACAGTCATAAACTGAAGTGAACTGTGTAATCTTTTCTTAACCGGTGGAATCATCGGTGAATTGAAAAATATAATTGATTATACGCAAAACGGTAGCTCTGCTCTCAATTGCTATAGCTCGTTGGATACAGTTTTTTATCCTAATCTCATAGAAAAAGGACTCCCGTCTTGTAGATCGAGCTCGATTCAGTGTCACCAGATTTGAGGATAAAACCCGTATACATTATATTGTGTCTTAAATAAAATATTCGGCCGAAAGCCTCCATGCATCTGACAATACTGTCTCGATTGTCGGGTCACACCCGACAGAAAGACAGTACCTCGGAATCGGTTGAATTGTTGAAAGCGCCTGTACTGTATGCAGATATATTGAACGTGACTTGTTAGCTCGATATATCGTTTCATTGTAGCTTGAAAGACAAGCAGAAACCGACCACAAAGCTCTGGCTCTGATTTGTCTGGATTTCATCAAAACAAAAGCAGAACAGTCATTCACAGTTGAATGATGAACATGACCTATAGGTTTTAAAAATGGTCTGAAATACTAAGGTTTTATTCTTCTCCTTCAATTTTTTTCAATCAATTAACAGTCTCTGGTGATTTATTTCAATCACAAATTCCTTTCAAAATTAAAATTCAGACATAAAAGCTGAAATTTAAAAAAAAGACAAAATATACAAAGTTCATCACTCAACTAGAAGCTAGTTTCGGCAATCGGCTGTCGTCCTGGTGAATCCTTGGACGAAATAAGTCTCTTTGAATATTATTTAAAATAACTTTTTAGGACTTTATGTAGAATATAGACACCAAGAAAAAACAGTTAAAAAAACTATCGGAAGGTACTAAATATCATGTAAGGCCCACAGCCATGCTGGTTTTTAAAAGTTTCTGAGATGAACACTGAACAAATCAGAGTGTAAGTCTATTTTCCTATTCCAAGTAACAATTGGTAGTCAGGATATTGCCGTTCTCTCTCTTTGTATATTTTAATGCATTTGTTAGAAAAGGATGAACAGAGTGGCTGTCACGTACCCCTGTTTCTGTCCTTTTCTAACACATGCAGTTAAATGGGCAAAGAGAGAGGATGACAAATTCGTGACTACGGCTATAATCAAATGAGATCACTCGCGAAAACATGTTTTGAAATTTCAGTTTTTCAGCGAATGTTTTGTACCCTGCCGCACACTTGATCGAAACAAAGCTTTTTCAGGACACTACAATTTTTTGTTTTTCTGGTATAAAAACATTTTAGTGATACAATTTCATTTCAAAAACCATGTTAGTTGACTCATTTTAAGCTCTGGAAAGGAATGACTCGTTACATTTTTGAGTCATCTTGCTATTTATCGTTCAATAGTCTTGCTTTCAGTGGCGGCTCGTGCAATTTGACAACAATGTTTTTCCTCCATTTGACTTTATGTAAAACAATCAAATGCTGGTGAAACGGCTGCTTCACAATCGAATCGATTGTTTTACATATAATTAAATGGAGGGAGAACATTGTTGCCAAATAGCACGATTCGCTATTGCTTGCATTTTATTCGTAAAATATTCTACGGGAAATTCCATGCTCCGATCCACCGTGCCCCTTATGGTTTAAGATCGCCAAAAAATGGCCAAAATCAGAATATCAATTTCTCATTTATTTTTATCATTTATAAAACTTCCAATGCCGATTTTAATCACAAAGGACACTTTATACTAATATTTCAAACCATGAAATTTTACTGAAAATTTTTAAAAAAAAAAACCTTTTAAAGTCGAAAACGATGATTAATAGTGATGAGTTTTTTTTGGCACTGATTTTCCGCCACTTTTCTTCGATATCAAATCATAGTGCGCCCAGAGAAATTTTCACCCGTGTTTCCTTCACGAAAGGAAATACTCTTTTAATGATAGTTGTACATTGCTCGATGCAAAACGAGTATCGAAAAAAAAATCGATATTTTCATCGAACGGCGACTGCAGCAACAGTCACCTTCCGCGGAGCGCGAATCTCCGATGATCGGGCAGCGGCCGATACCAGTGACTGCCGCTACCGCGTTCCACGCTCGCTGTTCGTTCCAATGTTGCCAGATCCGATCTAATTTAATATCGAATCAAGCAAAGAATTTTCCGGATTTTTCTCCGAAAGAATGGCAACGCTGATTCGTTGTTCGTTGTTCGAACGCTCGTCCATGTCCTCCCCCTCCTCTTCCTTCTTCTCCACCACCTCCTCCTCCCCCCCTTCTCCCTGCCCTCTTCTGCTCGCCTGATTCTCGATTCCCGATGTTGCTCGCTGGTGTGCTCTCGTGCTGCTGCATCCTGGGCCTCAGCAGTCAGCACTGGTACTGCAAGAGCGGCTCCTCTCGGCTTCAACTCGGCTGCTGACGCATTGTTGACAAATGTACAGTTTCGCTTCAATTTGTTTAACTTGTGATAACACATAACAAAATATACGTTTTTCCATTGGCGTCGCGTGCAATCTGGCGACGTTGTTTTCAGTCTATTTAAATTGCTTGACAAATTTCGATCACATGGAATTCAGTGGCGCGGAGCGTGCAATTAGGCAACGTTGTATTTCACTCATTTAAACCCATTAGAAAGATCGAAGTACCGGTTCAATGAACACCTTCACATTCGATCTTTTACGGGTTTAATCCTTTTACGACCAGGTTAAGAAAACAAATCAAAGCTCGCTTGCTCGATTTAAGAGGGTAGTTAAATATCCCTACACTTCAGTGTTGGTTTTGCATATGCACTTGACTGAAGGGGCTCCAGGAAAAATTACCAATAATAGTTTCATACTTTGGAGTCGCTCCTATTGTGAATAAAAGATGAAATTGTCTGTGGCAGATAAAGCTACAGAAACGAATATATTCTTGCGAATGGTATTGAAAGGGCTAAATGGACAGAATGCAACGTTGCCGAATTGCAAGCCGCAGTTGCATAGCGTGCAATTCGGCAACGTTGCAATTTGTCCATTTAAACTCGTAAAAAAGATCGAACTTGGGTGTGTTTGGTGAACATCTTTTCATTCGACCTTTTACATGGGTTTAAATGGACACAGTCCAATGTTGCCAAATTGCACGCTACGCTACTGAGCTGATGGAAATGCACACCTTACTCTCACACGAATCGATATTTTATACGGATTTAAATGGTTGAAAAACACCGTTGCCAGATTGCAGGCGGCGCGCCACTGGGTGTTTCGACCAAACGTCTGACGACACTGCGCTGACATGCCATTGCCAGTTTTATATGCTGGAAAATTCTACTCATTTTACATTGCTGTTTAAACGAAAGATTAAAAAATGATATTTCTGCACGAATTGGCAACAACGGCTGCCGGTGTGGCCGGAGCCGTGATGAACTGTAACTGTTCCGGCTATTAATACTCAAAGTTCGTTGACTCCGATGCCCGCGGTTTACTGAATCTAGGTCACGCTCATGCCTCCCCCCTCCCCTCCGTTCATCCTTACCCCCACCCTCACCTCCGTCAAGTCACGCCGCAGCCGCGCGCCACCGTCAAGGTGTATTCAAGTATATTCTTCCCGGTTCCCATCCTCATTCTGGCGACGTTGCCGAATTTCCCTTCCCGGTTTTTTTTCTTTCTTCATTATACGTTTCCATCCTCCTCTTCTCCTTTAGCCTCTCTCATTCCTTCCTGTCTGGTTGAATGGGTCAGTAGATACGGAGGGCACCAGTCAGCAGGCACACGGGGTGGAATTTAGAAACGCAGTCGCACTTCAGAATGGCTTGAGTTGGACATTGCCCTTGACACTGAGTCGTCGTCGTCGTTGCTTACGTTTCGTTCTCTCTCTCTCTCTCTCTCTCTCTCTCTCTCTCTCTCTCTCTCTCACACACACACCACACACACACTCTCTCTCTCTACCCCATCTTTCTCTATCTTCCTCCCTCCCTCTCTCTCCCCTCTCTCTCTCCCTCTAGCTCCCTTTCTCTCCCCCCCTCTCTCTCTCACACACACTCTCTCTCTCTCTCTCTCTCTCTCTCTCTCTCTCTCTCTCTCTCTCTCTCTCTCTCTCTCTCTCTCTCTCTCTCTCTACCCCATCTTTCTCTATCTAGCTCCCTCCCTCTCTCTCCTCTCTCTTTCTCTCTCTCTTGCTCTCCCCTCTCTCTCTCCCTCTCCTCATTTTTACTCTAGTTTAAACAGAGGAAAGTACAGACCTAACGCTTAAAGAAAAGCTTGTGACAAGTGTTCAATTTTCTAGCTCAATTTAGGTCGGGACACATCAAGACAACAATTAACTGTCAACTACTGTTGAATGATGGACATAGGTAAGGTTTTCTTTGGGTTGTATTTTTTTGGGGGGGTTTTTTTGTTGTTTTTTTCCAATATTTTATGCTTCAATTGTCTCATTAAAATGTTGGCCTCAAAGCGAAATTGTCGATATATTTCGATTGTTGCAAATGTTTAGGATTGTTAACCACTCAACAGTTAGAATATGAATGTTGGCTGTTGTTGCGTTGAGCTACCGAACGAAAATGAACCCTAACTTGCCTCACTTTCATGACACGGGAAGTAAAGCAAGTGCTGGATCTGCATATTTCTCTGAGTTTAAAGAGCCTCCAGATTTTTATATTTACTTCCTAGATTAACTCAAGACAGCATGGACTATAGAGTCCTTTAGAGGAAATTTCGTTAGTGGGTATCGACATGAGCTCAACAAGTTCCAATTGTTCGTTGGTTTTAGGATTTTACAGGCGAGCAGGAGAGTCGAAAACATCGAGTGCGCAACACGTAGGCGTCGATAATGGGAAAGAGGAGAAAAGGAACTTATGGGAACGGACCGAAATGCCGGCAAATCCGCCTGTACTATAGACAAATTAAAGATTGTCGCAATATTTTCAAGAGCTAAGTTTCGCCTTCAAAGGTTCTGGCTCGGCCACTATTCCTACCCCTTACACCTTGCAGGTAAGGTAAGAGGCTAGTACGGGTGGGGCGGGAAAGCCGTTAAAGATCAGTCCCCCACTCACACTTATAACTGAAAAAGTTTGAGAATCTCGCGACAATCTTTAATTCGTCGATAGTACACCAATCCCCCACCGGAACACCTCGAATTGAACGTACAAATTTGTTCAGGCGGTCGACGCCTTTCAAATACATAAAGCGTCGTGATTTCGTGTCGGTATTCCCTAACAAAGTTTCCTTGAAGGGACTTTAGCATGGATCCAGAGACAGTATATTCTAGAGACCACGCAATATCTATCTTGCCCATGTTTGCACGCGGTGGCAACTTTTTTTTTTTTTTTTTTTTTCGGGGTCTCAACAGAATACTGAACAAAATACTGAACGCAAACATGGTCCATACGTTGACTGATGAGAAAAGTCGTTGAGATTTTCGCTTAGTGAAACCGAAGCACCGAAATAGCATCAGTCAATGTACGGTCCATTTTGGATGGAGCTCCCTCAGTTAATTTCTGTTGAGCTCCGAAAAAAAAAGAAAAGCCATGCAGCCACTGCGCGCACGGCTAGTGCGTGGTCTCTATTATACAGGGTGTAAAAAAAAAGGAGCAGCTCCGAATAACTCGAGTTTGGGTTCGGATTTCAAAAAACGCTGAAACACGGGTTCCATTATTTTGAGGGGGACATCTTTTAGGGAGGTTGCCAAATTCCAGGCCCCCCCAGGGGGGCGGATACGGGGGTCACCGCCCCCCTAAATCACATTTCTCAAATGGCGACCCCTAATTTTCATTACATAACTTTGAAGAACATCAAATTCTAAGCATTTTGGCGCAAACCGCAGGTCGATATCTTTTTTCGTGTTCGAGATATCGAAAGTCAAAGTTCGATTTTGACCCATTTTCAAAAATTCATAACTCCCATTAAAAAAGTAGGAATTTAAAAAACTATTAGCTTAAAATGCTCTACAAAACAAGTCCTTTTCGAAAAAAATACAACTGTCCAGGAAATTTGAATTTTAGGCTCCGAAAAAAATATTAAAAATTTTCGAAAATTTTGAATCGGCGATATTCTTGTAAAACGGCTAGAATCGACAATTTTGGCTTAAAACCTGTTGACTGAGTACAAATGAGCGATGCAAAGCTCTCTAAAGTCCCCAAAACCCCATTGAAGCCCGAGAGAGAGGTGTTTCCTGACTCTAAATTTAGCAGTGTTCTCAATACTGAGTTTGATCATTTTAAAGGTGATTTTGAGACTTTCTTGAGCTTTTAAGCGCTTTGCATCGCTCATTTGGACTCAACCAACAGGATTTAAGCCAAAATTGTCGATTCTGGCCGTTTTACAAGAATATCGCCGATTCAAAATTTTTGAAAATTTTGAATATTTTTTTCGGAGCTTAAAATTCAAATTTCCTGGACAGTTGAATTTTTTTCGAAAAGGACTTGTTTTGTAGAGCATTTTAAGCTAATAGTTTTTTAAATTCCGACTTTTTTAGTGGGAGTTATGAATTTTTGAAAATGGGTCAAAATCGAACTTTGACTTTCGATATTTCGAACACGAAAAAAGATATCGACCTGCGGTTTGCGCCAAAATGCTTAGAATTTGATGTTCTTCATAGTTATGTAATAAAAATTAGGGGTCGCCATTTGAGAAATGTGATTTAGGGGGGCGGTGACCCCCGTACCCGCCCCCTGGGGAGGCCTGGAATTTGGCAACCCCCCTAAAAGATGTCCCCCTCAAAATAATGGAACCTGTGTTTCAGCGTTTTTTGAAATTCGAACCCAAACTCGAGTTATTCGGAGCTGCTCCTTTTTTTTTTACACCCTGTATATTGTCTCTGCATGGATCGGACCATTTCAATTAGGATTATACAGGTAGAGGCATAAAAATAGGATGGATAATAAATATGGGGATTTTGAGAACCCACTTGCGTCACGAAGTGCGCTGTGATTGGTCAGTTTACGCGGTCGATATATGCGTGGATTCTATTTGATGGATGACTCCTCCGCTGTTTTCGATTCACGATCGCTGAACTTTTCTCTGTCTCTTGCTCTTTTTCTTTCTGTTTCTGTTTTTCTTTATCTTCTTCTTCTTCTGTCTCTGTCTCTGTCTCTTTTTCTTTCTCCTTCTCTTTCTCTTTCTCTTTCTCTTTCTCTTTCTCTTTCTCTTCCTCTTTCTCTGTTTTTTCTCTTTCTCTTCCTCTTTCTCTGTCTCTGTTTTTTTCTCTTTCTCTTTCTCTTTCTCTTTTTCTTTCGCTTTCTCCTTCTCATTTTCAAGCTCTACCTCTTTTTCTTTCTACTCCTTTACTTTTCTCTTCCTGTTCCTCCTTCTTTTTTTTCTGTTCCTCTTTTTTCTTTCTTTTTGACTGCAAAAACTTCTCGAACGAGACACCGTTGTGTGCCAGCGACTCGCAGTTCCGCGCGCGGCGGCTCCAAATTTGGTTGCCGAAACCCGTTAGGTCACTCAAGCACCGCTGCCGCTGCAAGAGAACGGTTAAAAATTATACTGTTCTCTCCGCGGTGGCGTGAGAATGAAAAAGAGCAAGAAAAAGAGGTGGTTCAGGGTAGAAGGAGGAAGGGGGGAGGGGGAAGAGAAAAATGTCTCGACCTTTCGAATAAATGATCGAATGTTCAAGGCGAAAAGGTTACATAACTGGAGATAACAAGTTGGCGGAACATGTTCTTTGGTTTCGTTGATTGGAGCTGTCTGAAAAAAAAGAAAAGAAACCCCGTTACTACACCATTAAACTGATGTCAAACTGATGCAGCTGTTTTGTGGTGACTGATGCTCTGTTACGGTCCAGTTGGAGCGTTGCATCGCGTCGTGTCCTGTCGCGAAGTTCAAAGAGTCAGTCATCACGGTTTGACACGATTTTCATCGGAATTGATTGAATTTTTTTTTTTTTTTTTTTTCACCTTTTTGAAGAGCCGGTCTTGGCGGTCTAGTGATTAGGACACCTGACTGTCAATCGAAAGGGCTCGGGTTAGAATCCCGGAAATGGTATTATATTTTCCACTGGTCTTGTCAAAGCCCCTGGATTCCTCAAAAGAGGGTCCACGGCAAAGATTACCTACAAATAGGAAATCTAAGTGCTCAGAGCACAGATTTTACATAATTTTGTCTGGTGTCCATGTCTCTCTGACAATAAACTAAAAAACTCTCTCTATAGTTATTTCAATTTGCCTACGGGTGGTGTCTAAGCGAACAAAAACGGAAATAAAAATCTCAAAAAAAAAGAATTTACTTCTTATTTGTAGAAACTCGGAAGGATTCCAAAATAATGAAGGTTAAAACACTTTGTGAAAAGCATCTCGTAGCGTTTAACCCCCCTCTTCCTCCTCCCCCAAAAAAGCACGGCACGCTTCCCCCACCAACAATTACTATTTGCAATTTCGATGGAGAGAGATCAGGACTGCAATTTTGCGGATTTATTTTACTCACAGTTGAATCATGTAGTTCAGTTCATCAGTATGTTGTAATGCACGAAAATACTCTGATCTGTAATAATTTTGGCCACCGATTGAATCATCAGTGAATATCAGAACGTCATCAATATTTGATATTTCCGACTCCAGTGAGTGGTGCAGGGGAGGAGCCACCATCCAGATAATGTGGATTTGAAGGCTCTCTCCAAATATTTTGAAATGATAAGCTCTTAAAATGAAATTATAAGATTCTTTGATGACGGGATTCCCTCTGATTTAGTTCATTTAATGAGGATTTATTTTGACTCCTTCATTTTTTGCATAAGATTGCAGAGGCCAGAGGATGGGGATTTGAGGGTCCTCCTCAAAAACTGTTGAAATACCAGGATATTGAAATGAGATTTGACAATTCTTTGATAACGGGACTCCAACTGATTATAAGTCCATTTAATGACGATATATTCTATTTTCTTCATTTTTTCCATAGGCTTCATCTTTTGCAAAAGATTCCAGGAACCACCATATATAACAGATGGGGGATTCGAAGGACCTCCTCAAAAATTGTTTTAGAAACAGGCTCTTGAAATGAGATTTTAAGATTCTCTGATAGTTGGATTCTATCTACTTTAGTCCATTTGTAATGCCGATTTATTTTGTGTTTTTAACTTTTTGCAGAAGATATCTAGCTATAAAGTTGAGAATATGTTGAAAGTTCAGTCTTAAGAGTCTTAGTGCCATGAAAGCACCTGCACAAATTACAACTTTTGGATGACCATCGGTACATCCTGAAAATTGGATGGCCATCACCGATTCCTGGATGGTTCGATATTTTTCGGGAGGTTAAATGGGCCGAATGACAAGGTTGCTAGATTGCACGCTTAGCCCTTGCGAGAGTCCCATTGAATGGAAAAAAGCAACGTAGCCAAATCGTATTCTACGCCACTGGTGCTACGGTACGGCTAATATAAGTCCGTGTCGTGAGCGACGCAAAGTTCAACGGGCGCGCGCCCAATAGTCCGCGAGGTAAGGGAAAAGAAAAGGGTTGAGAAGAGTTGGGGGGGGGGGGGGTTGTCAGGATCCGTGATCCAAGTTCTGCGAGTAAAAAAAAAAAGAATAAAAGAAAAAGAAACTGCATCCCGTTTCCATTTCATGACTCGAAAACCCGGACCCGGATATTCAAGGAATACCACCGTCGGACAATGTTGCCAGATCCCTGTTGCGACTTCGGCTCATGTATTTTCCATTTAAAGCCGATGCAGAATGTCCGTATTTTTAAATAGTCAATTTGGCAACGCTGCTGCAAGATTCATGCGCGATGATCGTTTCCATGGGAGGTGTAGTTATGTACGAGTACGCACACCATACCATTCCTTGCGCGAGCCAGCCAGCCAACACCCAGCAATCCAGCATCCCAACAGGAGATGCTCCTCCAACTCGATACTGATCGTAATTATTCGATTATGTGCTCGTTTCCATGACATAATACATAACGGAGGAACGACATGGTTGCCGTGACGACCAGGAAGAAATTTCCCGGCATCCCCATTCAGATGCGACTCGTAAACAATCGATCATCGAATTCCCCCTCCCCATTGATACATTTACAAAAATATCAATTTATAATGGGCTCATTGAACAGACTGATGAGGATTGATTCTTTTTTATCTGATGTTTATATATGGAGGTGTCATCAATAGATTGCATTTCAAGAGCTGTCCCTGGGATTAACCCTTTTGAACTTAAAGAATTTGACAAACGTATGGTACTACGAGGGAGGAGGGGGTCCTTAAAAGACCCCAAAAGGTTTTCACTGTAGAGGCTTAGTTTTTTGTTTTTTGTTTGCTTTGTTTTGTTTTTTTAATAGGTATTTTAAGTAATATTGAGTACTGCTTGAATATGTTTTCAGACCGCATTGATCATCACAATAAACTAATTTATTACCAATTTCTTGGTGTTTTTTTTTCTTTTTTTTCATGAAAAATTACGATTCATAAAATGAAATGCAAAGAAGTAGAAAATTGTATTTTAGTTTTTGTTTTTGTTTTTTCTGTCATTGCCACTAAAATATGATATTTTTTCAAAACCATGTATAAAACCGCGTTTTATCCTTGACTTAAACGTTTAATAAGACAAACAAAAGCAGAAAGAACCTAAAAACAACTACAATTATTGTTGTTCAAAAAACGTAAAAATTGGCATTAATGTCGGCCATATTCATACCTACCTTGAATGTGATGAGGTCCCAAAATTTAGTTGGAAAAAATGGCAGTCTTGAGCAAAAAAAAAAAAAAAAATATCAAACTCCGTCTTCTATACTTGCGCTTACACGGGTTAAGGGAAAATAGACCGTTTTTCTTTACTTTTTTCCAACAATTTGGCAACTCACCGGAGCGAACCAGGATGCGTCGGCGCCGTGGTTAGTACAGCGTGGCGGGCTCGCGATTCTTTGAAAAATATCGCGGATTCCTCCGCTGAGGCCAAAAAATAAGACCCGGAATAAACTGAAATGCTTGTTGTGACGGAATGCGTGCAATGCAAAGTTTAGATACATCAATTTTAAGAAATAATCCCACCGCACATCGATCTAAACGGTCTCAAAAACAGCAAGGCGTGCACTCAAAGTATAAAGTTTAAAGTTCAAAATGTAAGGGAAAAAAACCGGACATGTTCACCTAAAAAACGTTTCATCCTATAAAACACTTCTGAGGTCTATTTAAAGAAACACTTTATCTTTGAGACAGCTCCATTTTGTCAACGGGTCAGTTGCATGATGCATATTAGGTTTGTTACAGTGCTATAGGGTCGATTCCTCTGTAAAATTGCTTGAAAATCACATTGAAAGAATCAAAAAGTCTCAAACCCACTCACAAACCCAATAATGTTTTAACAAAATTCAAATCTCGTGGAAATCTTGTGGTCAAATGAGCGGTAGAAAGTGGAAATGTCCAACTACAGGAACGTCCAATGTAAAAATGTCCAGTCAGAAAATGTTCATGAAATTTGGTCCATGAGCTTTGTCCAGTACCCAATTATGTCCTATGTAAGAAATACCCGCCTTAAAAAAAGTCCACGCCATCGGCTTTAAATCTGAATTAAGTCCAATTTTAACTATTTCCGAACCATGCAATCAAGCAATAGCCGCTCATGAGAGGCTGTGGTTTATGCAGTTTTTGGGATTTTTCGGGCATTTTTAGGCGTTTTTGGGCCTATCCGTCGATTTTATCAGTTAGGGGGGGGGGCCTTCTGACGAGGCTCCTAGTAATTTGAGCAAAAAAAAAAAGGACGAAAATTTTGACATTTTTTTTTCGCTCAACTTATTTGGGGCCTAATCAGAAGGCCCTTCTCCTCCGCCCCCCATACCGAAAAACCCAAAAACTTCATAAAACCCGCTGCCTCCACTGATCATGTTCTTACTATCTTAAACAACCTTCCAACGCGGACAACGCAGAGGATCCTGCAGCTGCACCTTAAGCATGTAAGTTCCTGTTCGTTATTTCTACGTACCCTAACCCACCCCAACCTAATTTTCCGTTTATATGACTGGACTTTTTCACATACCGGATAATAACGTTTTAGAACTTTACTTCAGGTGGACATTTCTTACATAGGACATTATTGGGTACTGGACAAATTTGCTCATGGACCAAATTTCATGGACATTTTATGATTGGACGTTTTTACATTGGACGTTCCTGTAGTTGGACATTATTCATTGGACATTTCCACTTACAACCATTTTCCCTGGTAAAAGTGTTCCATGAATCTCGATGCCCAAAATTCCGTGGGCATTATTTCGGTGGGCAGTTCTTATTTTTCCATAAAATTTCTTGGATTTCCTTTGGCAGTTTATGAGATTCGATAACATTTCCCTTGAAATTTCATGGAAAAATAATAACTGGAACTCTATTACCAGGGCTTATTTCCGCCAAATTATAAAATCACATTGGAAAGTGAGATATATTGGAGCAAAATTTGAGTCCAAAATCGAAATGATCGGTGCAGTGACGACCTCGACTTCGACCATGACCTGCGGGCCGATCCTTGAAATTCACGACTTTTGGGTAGACTGGATAAGAATGGAAAACGGTGATTGATGGAGACGAGTCGCGTGGTTGCCAAGTCTAATCAAAATACGGAATGGATTAGATTGGTTATCGGGTGCTCCAAGACTGCCCGATAACCAATCTAATCCATATCGTATTTTGATTAGACTTGGCAACCACGTGACTCGTCTCCACCAATCACCGTTTTCCATTCTTACCCAGTCTACCCAATTGTCGTGAATTTCAAGGATCGGCCCGCTGAGCTCACTCAGAGACATTATGCTGCATCATTTTTTCTACTTTTTCATGCAGGAAGGTCAAAAAAGTAAAAAGTAAGCGAGGTCCTAAGTCCATAAATATATGAAAACAATACATATTATGTATGGATTTTTCTTTTGATCGAAATTGAGGGTGTTCACTTAACAGTCCTAACACCCATCAGTTCGACAAGCATACAAAAATAATTCGAGACACGATTAAATATAATGATACTTAAGGTAATTCTATGGCAAACTCCCGGAGATTTTAATCCGATAGATGGCGTTACTTGTCGCTGGCTCCAAAAATAGCCGTTTTTTGACGGGTTTCGGCTGTTTTCTCTGAACAGACGAATAATAGACAAAAAATCGGATTGTTAGATGTTTGCACCTGCGTAAGTTTTTGCTTGATTTTTTGAGCCATAAACGGGCCAAATTGGTTCAGAAATAAAGACATATTTATGCAAGGAAAAAATCATATGTAATTTGGAGTTGTATCGGTAAAGATTACAGGTTTCGGTTTCTCCTGTAATCTTTACTGATACTCCAAATTACTTATGATCTTTTCCTTGCATTAATACGTCTTTATTTCTGAACCAGTGCCAAATTGGCTCAAAAAATCAAGCAAAAAATGACGCAGGTGCTGACAATCCGATTTGTTTCGTCTTTTATTCGTCTGTTCAGAGAAAACAGCCGATAACCGTAAAAAAATGGCTATTTACGGAGCCAGCGACAAATAACGCCATCTATCGGATTAAAATCTCCGGGAGTTTGCCATAGAATCACCTTAAAATAACGCAGATAGTAACTTCTTCGACTAGTCCTCTTCTAAACGTTGGGCTGATTTGGAGCTTACGTTCTTGTGTTGCGTCAGAATTTAATTGAGACATCAAAGCAACTTGTCCAATGCATGACACCACATAGAGCTAAATTCATGCTTATTCAGTTGTCGAATCCTCGCAATATTTTGCATTGATCGCGTTATTGTTGAGGTGTTGAAATGAAAATTGGTGTGAGATATTTTTGTTTCTTTTGTTTTGTTCTGTGAAATTACTGCTTCATGAAACAAGTCGTTCCATCAGCCCGAACCAAATTAAGTGAAATTTTGAAGTTTTAACTTTTATGGACTGAAGGTTTTCTGTAATTGGCAGTATACTTATTTACATGCAATTGAAAAAAAAAATCAAAACAAAACAAAAACAATACAAATCAAGAGAAGTTAAAAAATTATGATAGATACTTTGTGGAGATCTGGGTAAGACTGTACGAGTAACACCACTTAAATTTTCAGTGCGGCAAAAGTATAAAGTTGAGCTTTAGAATGTTGGTGGTTCCAAACTTGCTTTTGAGGCGGCACTGAGGCAGCCATGATGGAAATTCCTTATGGAAATTTTCACACAGGCTCCGTTTGTTTGCCTATTTTTTTAAAGCTTCAAAGTTGTTTTTAAAAAAAAAAAAAAAAAAAAAAAAAGTTGTGACAAAGCAGTTGGTTTTAAACGAAAGTGCAAGTATTTAGAGTGGCTAGGCATAGAAATCGAAATTGCGGTTTCTTTTGGAAGGATTTGCACGATAAAGAAACTGACACTTGACAGGAACTAGCAGAACTTTTTCATCTGAATAGTTGTATTAGAGTTCTGTGTCCAAATATAGCACTCTAAAATACTTGCACTTTCATTTGAAACCAATTTCAAATGGATTTGTAACTACGTTTTGATTTAAGGTTTAAAAAAAAAACAAAATTGGCGAACAAACCAGAATCAGACGTTCATGCTGCCTTACTTTAGGATAGAACTCAAAACACGTATAGCAGCACCTGTATGGTGGAGTTCTAGAACTCTCCGGTGTCTCATGTCTGCATTTCTTCAAGACGTTCTTTTACTCTCCGATTTCGTTTCTGATTTACTCTTGCACTTTACCGGTGTACTTACACTTACACCGGCTTTATCGGAGTAAGACCTCCGAACCTCCGATAAAGCCGATGAAAGCTAACCCCAGAAAGGTAAACAACCTATTTCGTGTGTTCATATGAATGTTTTGGAGGTTATTGAAATGTAAACAGACATTATTAGCACAAAAATTATTGGCGTCTGTGAACTGTGATCGTTTGGAAATTCATCAGCAGATCGATAATCTTCATGAGCTTTATCGTAACCACTATCGCATTCATCGCATAAATTACCAAGGAATTCTGATGCATTTCACCAGAATATCAGTCCAGAGGATGAGGTTCTTGCAAAATTTTGCTGTAAGCAAATAAATAGTCCAATCTGATGCCCAAAATAACGAAAATCACACTGAGAAAGTCTAAAATTCAGTAATAAGCACGCAAAACTGCTAAAACGAAAAGATCGTAATACCTAGCTGTTCAATGGAGGTACCATGGGAGATTCTTGTCTAATAATATGTCACTTTCTCTAAAAAAAAAAAAAAAAAAAAAAAAAAAAAATCTGTACGGTATTTGCTGAAGCAAATACATTTATTAGTAAATTTTAATTTACAGTTGCCGGTTTTTTTGTGTTGTTGATATATTTTGAATGTCGAATGATTTGCCACATGGTTGGAATTTTTTTTGACATTTTTGGTAACTGGTCAAATTGTAATTTTTGATTGATTAACCGGTCAAAGTTGAATATATTTCTCAAATATTAATATGATTGCTTCTGTTTGATCGATGCACCCTCTAATCTACCCTCCCCTTATTTGGCCCCTTCCTGCTTCCATTTCACCCATATTTATCCTCCACAATCCACTATTTCAACCGTATTTGGCCCCTTGTTCCCTCCATCTTCCCCATATTTGGTCCTTTATGCCCCTATTTTCAAGTATTTTCCCTTATTGACTACTCTTTCCCAGTATTTGCTCATATTTGCACTTATTAATACCTATATGCGCCTTCATTCACCTCAATATGTTCCCATTCGCCCAAAATACTCCTTACTTGCTCCTTTTCTGCTTCATTTCACCCATGTTTTCCCCTTCCTGACCTCAATGCAACCCAAAATAAATTGGGAAATCCTCCAGTAACTGGGGAATTCCCTAAAATCTGGGAAATGGGCGTTTCTGATTGGTCAATAGATGAACCAATCAGCATCAAGTATTTTCCAACTGTGAAATGGACGCTTCTGATTGGTCAAAGGATGAACCAACCAGAAGGGAGTATTCCCATTTATTGAAATGGACGCATCTTTTTGGTCAATGGATGAACCAATCAGCATCAAGTATTCCCTAATTTTGAAATGGACACTTCTGATTGGTCAATGGACTCACCAATCAGGATCGAGTATTCCCCATTTATTGAAATGGACGCTTCTGATTGATCAATGAAACGACCAATCAGGATCGAGTATTCCCTATTGATTGAAATGGAAGCTTCTGATTGGTCAATGGACCGACGAATCAGGATCGAGTACTCCCCATTGCTTGAAATGGACGCTTCTGATTGGTCAATGGATCGACCAATCAGGATCGAGTATATCCCATTGATTGAAATGGACGCTTCTGATTGGTCAATGGACCGACCTTTGTGATCGCATTTTCCTTTATTGACACCTACTTGCCTGAATGCGCCCATATTTCCACTTATTCATTGCTATAAGCGCCCTCAATTAACCTTATTTTTCTCGTTTGCCCCTGATTCCCCTTATTTGGCCCCTTCATGTCCCTATTTCACCCATATTTGTCCCCTACTAACCCCTTTCTCACCTATATTTGACATTTTTCCCCTGCATTGTACCCATTTTTGGCCTTTTTTGCCCCTTTGTGCTCGTATTTTCCCTTACTGACACCTGTTTGCCTGAATTCGCCTATAAAATCTGTGGAATTCCTTAAAATCTGCGGAATTCTTTAAAATCTGGGGAATTCCCTAAATTCTGGGGAATTCCTTAAATTCTGGGGAATTCCCTAAATTCTGGGGAATTCCCTAAATTCTGGGGAATTCCCTAAATTCTGCGGAATTCCCTAAATTCTGGGGAATTCCCTAAATTCTGGGGAATTCCCTAAATTCTGGGGAATTCCCTAAATTCTGGAGAATTCCCTAAATTCTGGGGAATTCCCTAAATCCTGCGGAATTCCCTAAAATACTGGGGAATTCCCTCGAATTCTCCTCTGCATTTCACCCATTTTTGGCCCCTTTTTTGCCCCTTTTTGGCCCTTTCCCCTCTTATTGACACTAATTTGCCTAAATTCGCACTTATTTCCACTTATTTATAGCTATATGCGGCTCCATTTACCTTTATTTACCTGGTTTGCCCCTAGTTCCCCTTATTCGGTCTCTTCATGCCCCTATTTCAACCATATTTAACCTTTACCTAACCCTCTCTTACCCATATTTGGCCTTTTCGCCCCTGCATTTCACCCATTTTTGGCCCCTTTTTTGGCCCTTTCCTCCCCTTTGTGCTCGTAATTCTCTTAATGACACTTATTTGCCTAAATTCGCACATATTTCTACTCATTTAAAGCTATATGCGGCTCTATTTACCTTTATTTACCTGGTTTGCCCCTAATTCCCTTTATTTGGCCTCTTCATGCCCATATTTAACCTTTACCTAACCCCTCTCTAACCCATATTTGGCCATTTCGTCCCTGCATTTCACCCATTTTTGGCCCTTTCCGTCTTTTTGTGCTCGTATTTTCTCTGATTAACACCTATTTGCTTGAATTTTGCCCATATTTCCACCTAATTATTCATATAAGCGCCCTTATATCACATTATTTTTCTCGTTTGCTCCCAATTCCTTTTATTTTTCCCCTTTAAGACCCTATTTCGCTCATATTTGCCCCTACTTAACCCCTATCTTACCCATATTTGGCCTTTTCTTCCCTGCATTTCACCCATATTTTACCCTTTTTTTTGGCCCTTTCCTCCCCTTTGTGCTCGTAATTCTCCTATTGACACTAATTTGCTTAAATTCGCACTTATTTCCACTTATTTATAGCTATATGCGGCTCCATTTACCTTTATTTACTTGGTTTGCTCCTAATTATCCTTATTCGGCCTCTTCATGCCCCTATTTCACCCATATTTAACCTTTACCTAACCCTCTCTTACCCATATTTGGCCTTTTCGCCCCTGCATTTCACCCATTTTTTGGCCCTTTTCGCCAGCTGGGGGGGAGAGGGGGGGGAAACCCCAAAACCCCCCTATAAAAAAAATGTTTATATAATGCATGTAATGCATATAATGCATAAAGTACATATATAGCATTTACTATATATTTACTATTTCAGTGCTATACACATATCTACTGCAATACGTGATTTATATACTAAATACATGTTATACCACCAAAATATAGTACGTACAATAGTAAAGTACGTATAAACATAATATAAAGTCTATATACAGTACGTACTTTATAGAGTCCATCCGGGGGGGAGAGGGGGGGGGGAACAAAAGCAGCTATATAAGTAAATTAAAATTTACTAAAAAAACACAGAGATTCGTCTCAAATTAGATAGAAATCTTCCATGATAGGTACCTGCGTCTTTGGCTCTCAATTCTGAGAGTGAATTTCGTGATTTTTTAGTGTACTCATCGTCATTTTTACAGGTTTTTATGCAAGAACCAACTCCTCAATCCCCCATAGCAAAAGTTTGCAAGATCCCCATTCGTGAAATGTTACTGTTTGAATTAAGCTTCAAAGGTCGTAAACGATGAGTTTTGTTGACTTTTTGAGACCGATTCTGAGAGTAGATTTCGTGATTTTTTACTGGTTTTTATGCCAGAATCAACTCTCTAATCCCTTGTACCATAAATTTGCAAGATCCCCATTGTAAAAAGCTCCCTGTTGAGTGTTGGTACAGCCAGTAGCGAGGCGTGAAATTTGGCAACGATGTACTTTTTCCATGTAAACTCACTGAAAGAATCGAATGATTCGGTCATCGGCGATGACCAGATGTTTCGACCTTTCTAATGTGTTTAAAGGGGCGAAAGGGAACGTTGCCAAATGTCACGCTTCGCCACTGGGTACAGCACGTTGAATCAATCGCTCTTGCATTGTGACGTCACAACATACGGATGATGAGAGGGGTGTGGGAGGGAGGGGGAGGTGTTATCAGTCAATCCACGGAATGAGAGCGATAAAGGGGAGGAGGGATGGGTGAGCATTAGCAGATGAGTGGAATCGGAGGTGGCGCGGAGTGTGGTCAGAAATGGCGCGAATGGTGGTGGCCGCCGCTTGGCCTGACGATCGCGGAGAGTATCAAAGTAAGTATATCCAAGTAGCGAGCGAGAAGTGAGGAGTGAGGACTGGGTCATGAGTGACGTCACGGGTTGAACGATCTCTCGCGCGGCAGAGAAGAGAAGACGCTCGCTAAAATGGGACACGGTTTGCCATTGAACTTCTCCCACCACCACCACCATCACACCGCGTACACCGCACACAACACACGCCTCACCAGTCACCGAGGAGCGTTATTACACCGCATCTAGAAGCGCGCGCGCGGCTGTGAGAAGCTCGAACGCGGTGCGGCGAGCGTCGAGCAAGGACCTGATGGAGGAGAGAGAAAGAGAAGTGAGTGTCAGCCTCTCGCGGTGAGCGTGAGCAAAGAGCCGTAGCCATAGGAACAGTGGCGTCGCGTGGAATTTGGCAACAATGTATTCTATCCATTTAAACTCACGTGAAAGATCGAATTCAGGGGATGCACAGTGCACAAGAAAAATTCGATATATTTAATGAGTTTAAATGGAGCAGTTGCATTATTGCCAGATGGCACGCGACTCCACTGCATAGGAATTTTTCTTTTTCTCTCTTTGACCAAATGATCGCATGCTCCTTAAAAAAGGACAGAAGTAGGCAATGGCTCACGCAGGAATTAGTCTCTAATTCTCTTTTTTCGTTTGAGTGTATGTACTAGAAAAGGAAAGAGACAGGGGCTAAAGTCAAGTTCGAGCCCCTGTTTCTATCATTTTCTCACACACGTGTTCAAAGGGGGAAAGAGAGAGAAAGAAAATTTCCCGTGTACGCTACTGGTCAAGTAGGGGATGGAGTTTACGCGACAGCCTCTCTTGTAGCACTCTGCGTAGCTCCAACACTATACATTAACCCTTTTATGCACGCATTTTGGGGTTTGAACTTTTTTTTTGTCAGATCAAGAAAGAACATTTTTCTATGAATTTTGATGGGTCAAACAATTTGTGCAAAATGTCAATTTAAATTTCATTGAATCCCATCGCATGTTAAAAAAATGATATTTATGTGTCCCATTTCCCGTGAAAGGGTTAAAGACGTAAAGTGAAAACTTGATTTTTTTTTTACCATTTATCTGATGTATCGATTTCACAAAAGTCTCAATGATCACACAGAATTGCTATTCCGATTTCCGTTTTGATCAATTACTCTTTGCTTCACTTGTGCAATTTGGCAACAATGTTCTTTCTCCATTTGATTCAATGTTAAAAAATCGATTCGACAGTGAAGCAGCGCTTCACCATTGTTCGATTGTTTTGCATTGAGTCAAATGGAAGGAAAACATTGTTGCAAACTTGCACTAGCCGCCACTGCTTTGCTTCAGAGGTGGCGAGTGCGATTTGGCAACTCTGTTTTTGTGTCATTTGAACCTATGAAAAAGTATCGATTTCCCAAGGATTTAGTAAATCCCCTGAAGATCGATTATTTCACGTAGGTTTAAATGGCGGAACTCTATTGTTGCAATTTTGCTCGGGCCGCCACTGTTTTGCTTTCATTCACAAATGGAAATTTTTTAAGACCTTGAATCAGTGAACTCAAGGCGAAACTGTTGGCTAGCCAACCGCTCGCCGATAATGCATCGGAGTCAAGCACCGCACCAGGGGCGTACGTGGGGGGGGGGGGCTAAGGGGGCTGAAGCCCCCCCCCCCCTCAGACCTCGATTTTTGGGGGTGGAAGGGAAGGGGGGAACAATTTTCAGTCAAACGCTCATCAGTGCGAGCCCCTCCCAAGAAAAATCCTGTGTACGCCACTGCACCGCACCATTCCTTGTCAGATCCCGACTGTCAAAATGCGTGAGCTCTAAGCTGCATACAATCTGGCAACATTACATTGCATCTATTTAAACCCCGTATGCAGTGAACACTCTCAAATTGCACCGTTGTCATATTTCACGCCTCACCATTGATGTGATGACAAGGTTATGACGACTAAACGCATGGTCGGATGCACGAATTTTTCTTTCTCTCTCTCCTTCTATTTGAACACATATATTAGTAAAGGATATGGGAAGAGGCCATCACGTGACTTTAGCCCTTATATCCGTTCTTTTCTAACGCACGCATTCAAAAGGAAGGGGAGAGAGAAAGACAAATCCCTGTATCCGCCCATGCCTAAGCGCCACGTTGAGGCATGTTATGAGAAAAATACGTTGATTGAATATGAATCGCTCACCTCTCAAAATATTTTGAGATGATCGGTGGATGCTGATATTTTCACATTGCTTGGAAATGTTTTGAAACATGAGAAATTCGACCCGACAACTAATAATCATAACTTTTCAGTAACTCTATTGTTTTGCGGCTCAATCAGAAATATTCCTTTTGCTTTTCACTCGAAACTGAATGTTATTTTGTTTGGTCTCTTTTCTCTTTCTCTCTCCCTCGTTAGAACAGATTCTAATATTCGTGCGCATTATATTCGCCTATTTTCTCTCGGGAGCATTGTCTTAGCCACTTCCTCCTTTCTCTGTATTTTCACTCCATTCAAAAGGCCTTGTCACAGTAGTCAATGAGGGAGAAGGGATTGGCCCATTATTATCGCCGCCAACGACAAGACAGTAGGGAATTTTCGTGACGCATTCGTAACACTGTTGGACTCTCTTCGTGTATTTCCCTTTTTCTTTCCTCTTGAGTAATTGTTTCGATGATTTTTGACCACCGGAATCGGCGATTTATGATTTTTCAGAATCGACACACCGGACGGACTAAAGAGGACACAGTCCTTGGACAGGTGATTGCGAAAAAAGAAAAAAGAAAAAAAAAAGGAAAGGAAAGGGGTAAATTTCGGTAGCATATTAGTATAAGGTAGAGTGAAAGGGTTTCAAAAGGGAGGAGAAGTGGGGGTGTCGTGTTTTCTATTGTGATTTCTGAAAAGCAAACACGGTGGCCGAGAGGTTGCTGAATGGATCCTTTTGGTCATCCCTCTGACCATAGCAAATGAGGCGTAAGTAATTGCGGTCAGCGAGAGTTGATGTCGAAGGAGCAGCTGAAGTGTCATCGCGTAAATAGGAGCCACTGGCGGATCCAGGAAATTATCCTTCTCTTTCTTGCTGGCCGTTTGAAAGCATGTGTTAAAAAAGGAAAGGAGAGGGGTGGCGAAAGTCACGTGACAGCCACTAATCTGTCTTTTTCCAACTCACGCGTTCTAATGGTAGAAGAGAGAGAAGGACAGATTCCTGGATCCGCTAATGGTAGAAGTCGTGCTGTGGAGTGTGGATAGGATGGAGGTAAAAGGGTGAAGGGGTGATAGAGGCAAATATTTCTGGAAAAATCATTTTCATTTTCAGCGATTAGGGAACTGAACATTTTGGAGCCTCGTTTCTGACGTGACGACGTGATTGCTTACGTCATGAAACGTGCTGTGGCGAGGTTGACGTGGTTCTACTGTAGTACACTCAAAAAATATTTTTGAACTTAAATGGTTCAGCCTTTCAGTGTTATATAGAAACGGTATTTATTTTTTGAGCCGAAAAACTGAGTCAGTGTGGACTTTTGCTTTACAGCAAATGGATTAAATTCAAGGGTTTCAACACACTCTATGGTTTCCGACCTTTTTTACGCGGGTGCATATGGGAAAAAGTCAGCTTACCAGATGGCACGCCAAGTCACCAAAGTTCACAACGATATCGAGTTACACGGGCACTTAAAATGTTTCAAACTCGCAGAGATGGAATTTTGAGGGAATTCGCTGGAATTATTCTCAAATTCAGTGCAACTTCCATCGCTGCGCAGCGTTGCGTGCAATCTGACAACGTTTCATTTAGTCCATTTAACCCCGGGAAAAATATCAAGCTAATGGGAGTGCACAGTGCCTTTCTTCGAATCGATATTTTACGTGGGTGTGAATGGAAGACCTCCAGCGTTGCCAGATTTCATGTGCAGAAGAAAGAGAGGAATTTACTTTGATAGAGCTGACAAAACCTTTGGTAGCGAGGTTTTGTACACCTAAATAAAGAAATTTGGCTGAATGAAAGAAAGATTTGGTTCATTCTAATAAAATCTTTTGCTGGGTCATTTTTCTACCAAAGGTTTTGTCAGCGCTACCAAAACGGGGTTTTCTATTTTTGGTGTAAAAGAAAAAAATCGTAATTTCCAGAGATATATGGCAACATTGGTCGCATTATGTATTTAAACTATTGATGAACCAGACTTTTCATCTTCAATTTTTCCTGAATTTTCCCCGTCTGAATCAATGTTTGAACCGTGTATCTGTAATCACTAAACTGTATGTTTAAAAAACCTGAAAAATTGTAGATCATTACTTCAGTGCCAAGGATAAAAAAAGAAATAAAAGGTTTTTCCTCTGGTGGATTTAATTCAGGCCTGAAAGGGTTACACTCATGTCAGACGGCAATCCTGCCAAGATTCCACACTAGAACTGAATGTTGCTCCCCAGTTTGGAAAGGGAACAGCGACTTCTGCCACGCAAAAGGGCGTAAACTATAAAATTTATTGTCAATCCGAAACATCACTAGTAGTAAAGCCACCGTCATTGACAGTGCCTGATTGAGGATTGAGCCAAGTATCTGGGCTCATGCACTTTCAGATATGTCCATTCCCCATAGTCAACATCAGTGCAACGTATAGAAGATCCCTCATTAAGAGCAGACCGAAGGTTTTACGGGTTTTTATTCCAGGTACCTTCTCAATTCCGGGTCCGCGAAAGAGAGAGCGCTTTCGGATATCATATCTGATCCTGAGAGCCACCCGCCTTTTTCTCAACCCCTCTCCCCCTCATTCAGTCTTAGCTCCCCCTTCTCCCATTCAGCTCCTTGGTTCTGAGATTTGTGATCAGATACCCGAGCCAATAGATGTGCGCATTGCACCATTGCAAGTCAAACATGTTGTATAATGGCGTAAACAAATCAACTATATTATATGCAGAATACATTTATTTACCTTTTTCCCCCCTTGTCTGGCGTGGGTGCCTGAATTTGAAATCGTATGAATATCTCTTTACCTTTTCAGTGCACCCATACCATTTTTTATCTATTTCTCTCTCCTTTTTTTCATAATTTCAAGAAAGAAGACGCGGGGTTTGAATGTATTTCCGGGTTTTTGTTGCACTCCGCGGTGTATACACAAATCAGCTGGTACATGAGAGACCTGATGACGGGGGGGGGGATTGAAGACCCGAAGTTTTGATTGATAAAAGAGCAGAAACAAAACCCTGCCAATAGTCTACCCCCCCCCATTTCCCCCTCACCCCTCGCCCCACGTCTCCCCATCCGCGCCACTTTACCTACTCCGGACACCCCACCAAAAAAAAAACTTCTTCCAACGAACCACATCCATACCTTTTTTTAACAACTGCCCAGGAAGAAAGACGTGGATTTAAATGAAGGGAATGAATCCCCCCTTTCCCCTCCCCTCCCCCCGCGACTCCCCATACCCCCTCCCCGCCCCACTCCCCTCCACCCCTCCACCTCCTGCCGTAGTAGTATCTTTTATCTTTTCATTATACGTCTACAAAATGCATAAGGAAGGTCTGATTATTTTTAGAGGAGCTTCGGGCGAAGCAGGGATGTGGCAAGTACCGTTAGCCCGGGTCGCTTTTGACCCAATCTGAAACCTCTTCCGTCCCGTTCTTCTGTCCCGTCCCGTTTTTACTCCAAGGGCAAACCAAAAAAAAAAAAAAAAAAAAGGAACGCGGAAAAGGTGAATTGTATAATTGTTATGATTTATTAGATAAATCAAGGAAAACACACACGGTTTAGCTATAAACAAAGAGGATACGATCTGAGGACTCGATTTATTTTGTAAACATATAATTTTTTTCTCTCTCTCTAGTAGACCAAGGCGAACTCTGCACGGGCAGTTTCTAGACCTTTTCTTAAATTTCCATGAATCCGACTCCGGGAGTGTGGTCATATATAGCGAGGTTGTTTACCGCATAATCGAGAAACCAGGAAACCGAGAAACCAGGAAATTCGTAAGTAAGGCTGCGGTCACAATGAACCGATCTTTAAAGACCGAATACCGTTCTCATTTTACGCTTTTTTTTCTCTCTCCAATGTATTAAATCCACTAAATTATATCCGATACAGCTATTCCTTTTCCCGAGACCTTTGTTTTCTCGAAGGGACGTCCCGACACATTGACACATTAATGTTTTCATTCGAGATAGTTTTCTGATTACTGGTTTTACACCCCCACCGACTGTGAGCACCGCGCCGCGCCGCCGCACCGGTCACACCAGATCAGCGAAAACCGCTTGGTTTTGGTTTGGTTTTTGATGCGGTTTTTAGATTCGAGGACTCTCCAAAAAACCCAGGCATGTTTACGCGCAACCGAAAATAGGCATATCCAAGAAATTGTTCTTAGGTGTGTTAACATGACCATACCTATCAGGCAGGTAGTTACGCGTTTAAAGAGAGGACCTGAAACCAGTGGCGGCTCGTGAAATTTGGCAACCGTGTCCTCCTCCTATTTAACCAATGTAGAACAATCGATTCTCCCAAGAATCGATTATTTTACCTACGTTTAAATGGAAAACTTGCATGGTTGCCAAATATCACTAGCCACCACAGCCTGAAATTCCGCACATTATTCAGAATATAAACATATGAACGAAAGCGGTTGAGGGTGCGATTCAGAAACTTCATTTGAGATCTCCTGGATTTGGTTTAGACTTGAACCGTCTTCCGGATTCAATTGGTAAATCAGTAACATCGTTAAAGCAATTCAATATTTCTCGAGGAAGTTTCAAGGGATTTTCATGCAAGATTCGTCACTAATTGACAAATTAGAGACACTTTAATAACACAAGGGTTTCCTCTCAAGGTAAGTCTCAAGTAGATACAGTTGCGTCGCGTGGAATCTGCCAACGCTTCATTTCGTCGATCAAAGCCGTGTAAACTATCGATTGGAGGGAGTGCACTGTACAGTGTACACCTCCGTTAGATCGACCTTTTTCATGCGTTCAAATTGACCAAATACAGCGTTTCCAAATTTCGCGTGACGCCACTGAGTAGGCAATTTCAAGGTTGATTGTTCACTACATTGAACTAAACTCAAGATCTCTCTCAAGAAATGCCGATTAATGGTGAGTGGCTCTGAATTGCAATGGTTTTCATTCGTCTTGAGTTGTTCTCAACGCAAATCAAGTCAAGTACATCTGAAGGAAAGTCTTTGAAATGCACCCTCAACGTCTCATTACAAATAAGTGTCGCTGATGGAAAATACACAAGCAATAATTAAAGTGAAATAGAACGGACTAGTCTTAGCATTTTTCCCCTCTTAGGTCTGTAGGTATATCAAACTTGAATACTGTTTTGAGGACCTAATATGAAATGAACCCTAAAAACAAGAAAACAAAAAACGTACAAAAAACAAACAAAAAGTAAATAATAGGAAAGCAATTGAAGTCAAGAATAAGGAAGACTATAACGTGGCTCTGGAACGCATCTGTTAATTCTTTCGTTTTCTATAGGACCCACTGTTTTTTTTTTTTTTTTTTTTTTTCAAATACGTGTGTTTAAATGGTCAAAGAAAGAGAAAGACAAATTCTTGTTTCCACCCATGATTGCGACAACAATGGATTATCGTACGTAAATAATCGATCTTCAGGGGATGCACTGAAATCCTCAAGAATTCGATACTTTTTTATATAGGCTCAAACAGTAAAAAGTAAAAACGCACGTTTATCAAATAGCATGAGCCGCCTTGTCGCACAGCCAAGGACCAATAAGAGTCTGTATTTAATATTAATTGAATAATTTTGATTCCCTGGCTTATTGTAGAAAAAAAAAAAGTTTCCAACGATTATTTAGTTTACAACAAATATTATTCCCACCTTCGCAGGTTTTATTGGTCATCAATTCATTATTCCGGAGTATGGATTGAATCCATTAAAAATAGAGTGATGTATCTGGATTTAATTGTACACATTCGCGTTCCAACAGGCAGTAAATTACAATGTAGCTAAGCATAATCGATACAATAAAATTAAAAACCAACTATAAGGTGTGAGATGCAGGTTCAATCGGCGGTCGATGATAAACCACCCCCACTCAAAAAAAAGAAAATAAAAAAAAAAAAAAAAAAAAAAATCACAACTTACCATATTTCTTTCGCTCTCTTTTTGTCTTGCAGAGGAAATTGTAATTTATACCTGCCTGAACAAAAGCGGAGAAATATTTAATCGGAGGGATGTCTTTTTCTATCGACGTGTAAGAGATCGGAAGAATGAAAGTAAGAGAGAGAGAGAGAGAAAAAAAAAGAGAGAGTTGTAAGAGGGGAAGGAGAGGAGAGTGAGGGTGGCATCAGATGTCTTTGTCGGCCCAGCGCCGTCCATTGATTATTGTGGGGGCCTAAATAGCCACTAAATAAATCAAACGGCCCCAGACTCTGAAGACGACACATTTCACCTTAATATTATAATAACAAACTCAAAATTTGATCCGTGTTCTCTTTTCAACATTTTCACTTTCTTTTCTCTGAGCGCACGCACCGGCTTCGCAGTGCTCCACGCCGGCATGCGGCATGCCCGTCCTTTTTCCAGATGTTTCTCTCTCTTACTTTGCCCGTTTTCTCGCTCACTCTCTCTCTCTCTCTCTATCACTCCCCCCCCATCACCCCAAACTCTCTCTTAATTGATCTTATTCCAGCATTGTCTCAGAGGTTTTTTTTTCCGATTTTTCCATGTTTCTGGTGAGAATAAAGGTTCGGCAGTTGCCTTGAGACGTTTGGTTTTTATTTTTTGTTTTAGGCCTTCTACTTCTGTATAAGTACAAAGAGACTGTGTCGAATCAACACGCGCAAAATTAATACGAACGATTTAGAATTTTTTTCTCAAATTTTCTTCATTTATTTGATTATTAATTAATTAATTTATTCATGATACACTGTTCATAAATGTTGTAACACCAAAAGACGCGGGTTTGAATTTGACACTATTAATGAGCGGACTGTGTTTATACCTATAACCAGTGGCGTCGCGTGCAGTTTGGCATCAATGTATTATATCCATTTAAACTCATGTAAAAGATCGAAATTAGGGGGTGCACAGTGCACAAGAAAAATTCGATTTATGTAACGAGTTTAAATGGAGCTGTTGCATTGTTGCCAGGTGGCACGCGACGCCACTGCCTATAACCCATTTTCAGCGCAAGTTTGTAAAAATTGTTGGGTGTGTCTTTTAGCAAAAAAAAAACCCGATGAAGATCCTAGTTTGCATATTTATGCTAGATTCAGTGGGAGCCAGATAAGCTTTCAAGGGTGAGAGGACAGGGCTGTTTGTGATAAAAATCTAAGAAAGTCATATTGTTTTGCAAAAAAAAAAAAAAAAAAAAAAAAAAAATATCTATACCGGGGGAGCGGGGGGTCAGTGATCTGAACAACTCATCGGTTGAGTTACTGGTAGATAGATAGTTCGAACAATGTATACGAGTATGTATAAGTTCTAGTCTCCGAAGATAATTTCCAATTTAACCACAAAATCAGCCCGCAGCGTGCAATCTGGCACCGTTGCATTTTGTTTATTTAAAGCTGTGAAAAAGGTGGACTCTTCGAATGTGCTGTGAGCACTCTCAAATTAATTTTGTTATCATTTTAAATTCATCGTTGCCAGATGGAACGCTCCGCCGCGATAGGCTTGGGGCTAGGATATGAGGATAGTGGAATAAGGAACTGGTAGCAGTGGCGTCGCGTGCAATTGAGCAACATTATTTTCGTCCATTTAAACCTGTGAAAAAGGTCGAAAAATTAGAGGTGTACAGTGCACTCCCTCGGGTGGATGTTATAAACGATTTTAAATGGACGAAACGCAGAGTTGCTAGATTGCACGCGACGCTACTATGATTGGTAGGGAGGGTAATTTGTGAAGTCGGCAGGCCGATCATTTACTTCATCGTTAACCCTTTAAACCCGGATTCATTACAAACCCTTCTCATAAATTTTTTATCAATCTCAACGAATAGAATACATTTTTCTCGTTTAGTTTGATGTGCATGGTGATTTTTCTGAAAATGCATTTAAAACCATGTTAATTTGGTGGTACAAATTTGTACCGTCAGGAGACAAAGGGTTAAACCGATCATTAAGACTGCGTATGAGTGATTCTATTGGTCGAATATTGTGAAACTTAGCCGTTGCCATGGTAACCATTGTTATAGTGTCCGTTTTTTAAAGGTTACTCATGAATAGCCTTTATAAAACGAGACTCTTAACGATGGTTACCATAGCAACAGCCAAGTTTTACAATTTTCGACCAATAGCATCACTCGTAGACAGTTTTAACGTCGGTTTAACGATAAAGTAAATGATCGGCCCACAGGTGCAATGGATTCCTATAGAGTAGACAGAGAACGGATCGGGAAAGAAAGGGGGAACTGTTTCATGAAAGGGGGTGCGCTATTTGCTGGGTCAAGAAGCATAGATAATGGAAAGAAAAAAGAAAGAAATTTAAAACAAATGAAATCAAATTTCATATCAATAATTATCCAATCTTGTAATTAAGCTTACTTTTATAGCCGTAAAGTCTTTCAATGTTGGAGCATCTTCAGTGGCTCATAATAATGTTTAAACAAATAAAATTCAAAAAAATATAAAAGCAATTAAAACAACAGATGATCTAAGATTGGAAGGTCTATTGCTCTTTAAGTAAGTTCCAGTGATAAAAGATCGGCTTATTGCTATGTATTTGTTTTCATTTTCTTTCTTTTTCTTCTATTCCTATACATCTTCTTATTTACAATGTTCCAGTTCAAAGCACAGAAAGTAGGCAACACCAACAATGAGAAGCTCTCTACCAAAGACTGCCTCGTATGGTTTTCATCTTAAAGAGTGAGCAGCTTTTTTACTTTTATCAACCTTTATATAAGTGTTCGAGAACAATTTTTAAAAATTTGAAATATACAATGATGAAGAGTGCTTGAGAGAGAATTACTGTGTTTGGATACAAGTCAACAAAACCGTAGGTGTTGAAGGAAACATAAACAACGAAGCAACATTTTACTGCATCCAATTTGCTTCGGTCGATGAAGGGGAGACTGCAGCTCAAACGCCTAAAACACCCCAAACACAGCGAAGTTGAATGCGTTTATCGAGAATGAGAATCGAGCGCCAATCGGTGATTGATGCAGTATAAATAGCTATCGAGCATTATAAATACAGAAACTACGCGGCTCTGTTGGGGTTGCGATGGTAGGTAGACGAGAGAAAGAGAGAGAAAATAAAAAAAGGGAGCGAGTGGGAGAGAGATAGGAAGAGAGTGAGAGGGAGAGAGAGAGAGAGAGAGAAGTAGGAAGAAATAGTTTTTGATGATGAGGTAAGTTCCCTTTGAAGGTAGCGCATTGAACCCGGAAAGGTTGTTATAAAAAGATTTGATCCATTTTTTTCTCTTTCTTTCTCTCACTCTCTCCTTTCTCCCTTCTTATTAATAAACTATTAAGAATCCTCTGGGCTCAACCTCTCCGTCGGACCCTCTTCACCCCTTCCCCCTCACCTCGTGAAGGAAGAAAAGGTTGCAGCATACAGTGGGTTAAAGTGCGCGGGTCTTTGGGATTTCAGAATAAGATGATAATATACTTCAAAACAGAAGGTCAGTCGATTTGTTTATGTGAATTCCCCCCCCCCCAAGCACGATTTTGATGTCTTGATTACCCCCTCCCCCCGGGTCTAAAAATGGAGAGTAACTTGTAAGGCAGAGCAAGGAAAAAACGCAAACAAAAATGAATATCATATATGTTTTCAACCCTTTTTTATCTCTATTTTAAAACATACTAGATAAACTCTAAAGTCAGTTTGACGCAAGCATTAAGTTATTATAAGTTTAGCTTTAAAATAATTGTTACTCAATCAGTAGTAGTTGTCCTGCCAAATTGAATTTAAAACAAACACACACAAAAAAGTTATGATTGTTTTTAGCTGAAAGTTATTTAGAAAACGAATCGAGTATTTGGAGGATACTGATAAGGTTAAGGGAGGGAGGTCTAAAGTTAACTTTCAGAACTCGTAAAGATTTTATTTGACGAATTTCCTCAATAACGCACTCAAACTTTAATAACACATATTTGTAAACTTATTTTAGAGCGAAAAGGTTTCCAGAACTTAAGACAAGTTCAGGTTAACGAAAGAGGACGGATTTCCTTTCTGTCTCTCCTCACTCAAATGTGTCGTATAAATTCTAAAAACAAATTTATTGATTGATTGATTGATTGAAAGATTACTCATGAGCCACTACTGATTCAAGATATATGTGGTAATTTACCTCATCAACTCACAACCGTTTCATGTCGATACGTTTATACTCCTGCATTTGAGTCTCCGGAGTGTACAGCCTGCAGTAGTGCGCATTTGGATGTACCCCAGTTTGGGCGCACTTCATCACCGAAAAATAATGAAACTTCATTTATGCTGTAACACGCCGATTACGTTTACGTTTTCTTAATTATTACAATGAAATCTAGATCAATATGTTTGCGATTTACCTCAACAAACCCCGATGGCCAATATTTTCATGTCGCTACATGTTCATACCCCAGTGTTTGAGTCTCTAAGGTATATGCAGCAGCGGTACACTTTTGATAAACTCCCGAATGGGTGCACTTCACCGAAAAATAATAAAACTCTATTTATATTGTAACGTGACAATTTTCTTATTTTTTTCATAATTTGTATAAGAAGATCTATAGAATCTTCTGATTTTTTATGTTGCCCAAATTTATCCTGTTTTTTTAATATGTTGAATATCAGATGGAATACATTTTTATTTTCAAGTCATTTTATACGCATTTTCTCGCCCTGTTGTAGGGCGCAGCTGTCTTTTCATTACTCAGCTGTGTAGTCATTACTCACAAGGGGAGGTCGCCGACTTGTCATACTCGATTTTGTTCAAATTTCGCAGAGAGGTAGTTCATATGAAACTATTAGACCCGTGTTTCAGCGTTTCTTCCAATGGGCCCTTTAAAGCCCCGAAATTTAAAGTTGAAAATTCGGCTTTTTGAGCCGATTTTCGTCTCTTTGCCGATTCTCGCTCTTAAGTGCGGTTCTTTCCACCCATTACTCGACGCAGCGGGTGTAGCCTACTGGCAACGTGCTCGCCTTGCACCCGGTGAACCCAGGTTCGGTCCCGGCTGCAGCTCACTATTTTTTGCACTGTTTTTCTTCCCCATTTCATGGAGCAAATTAATTGCGTAAGATACTTTCCATCTTTAAGGTATCAGTTTACCGCAACGAGCAGCAAACTTTTAAAATATTACAACCCACAAGATGTAACGGACGCTTTTTTTTGTGTGCGAAAATTTTCTATGCACAATGGAAAGATTCTGATCGGTCAGAAAAGTTCGGACATTTCATAGAAGGGACAACTTTTTGGACAAACGTTCGCGCGGAGTGTCCAAAAAGTTTTGGCAACATTAGTTTTTTCGACACTCCGCGCGAACGTTTGTCCAAAAAGTTGTCCCTTTTATGAAATTTCCGAACTTTTCTGACCGATCAGAATCTTTCAATTGCGTAGAATATTTTCGCAAAAAAAAAAAAAAAAAAAAAAAAAAAAAGCGTCCGTAATATCTTGTGGGTTATAGTTTTCTAAAAACGAACTGAACTGTGTGTTCGCATTAGTTTCCATAACCAAGAACAAAAAATGGAAAACTACCGTTAAAGACGCGGCACACGTGGTAACGACGCGAATGGCCTGATACTGCCAGTGTAGCTGTCTCATCTTTAAAATCTGGCATGACATAAGTCTCGAATTTTTATCAGTTTGTTGCGATGCAAACTGATACCTTAAAGATGGAAAGAATCTTACGCAATTAATTTGCTCCATGAAATGGGAAAGAAAAACAGTGCAAAAAATGGTGAGCTGCGGCCGGAATCGAACCTGGGTTCACCGGGTGCAAGTCGAGCACGTAGCCAGTAGGCTACACCCGCTATGACAAGTGATAGGCGGAAAGAACCGCACTTAAGAGCGAGAATCGGCAAAGAGACGAAAATCGGCTCAAAAAGTCGAATTTTCAACTTTAAATTTCGGGGCTTTAAAGGGCCCGTTCGCGCGGAGTGTCGAAAAAACTAATGTTGCCAAAACTTTTTGGACACTCCGCGCGAACGTTTGTCCAAAAAGTTGTCCCTTCTATGAAATGTCCGAACTTTTCTGACCGATCAGAATCTTTCCATTGTGCATAGAAAATTTTCGCACACAAAAAAAAGCGTCCGTTACATCTTGTGGGTTGTAATATTCTAAAAGTTTGCTGCTCGTTGCGGTAAACTGATACCTTAAAGATGGAAAGTATCTTACGCAATTAATTTGCTCCATGAAATGGGGAAGAAAAACAGTGCAAAAAATAGTGAGCTGCAGCCGGGACCGAACCTGGGTTCACCGGGTGCAAGGCGAGCACGTTGCCAGTAGGCTACACCCGCTGCGTCGAGTAATGGGTGGAAAGAACCGCACTTAAGAGCGAGAATCGGCAAAGAGACGAAAATCGGCTCAAAAAGCCGAATTTTCAACTTTAAATTTCGGGGCTTTAAAGGGCCCATTGGAAGAAACGCTGAAACACGGGTCTAATAGTTTCATATGAACTACCTCTCTGCGAAATTTGAACAAAATCGAGTATGACAAGTCGGCGACCTCCCCTTGTCAGCTGTGAGAATATTGCTTGATGATGATATACATGTACTGATTTCATGGTTGCATGCATACATGATCTATTTGAGTTTTCAAGTATATTATTGCGTCATCTTTATGTTTCAAAAATACGTTCGTCGTATCATTATTAATTGTTTAGTGCTAGATTACGGTTTTGAAAGCAATTAAATATTATAAGTGCTTCTGCGATACGCGTTTTCGACTCGTATTTGTTGGTCGAGCTAACTTATTATTGAATATAACCGACATGTTGCCTTTACTAGAGGTTTATGGCTGATTAGTAGATCCCAATAGTTTGGAATCAGCGTATACTTTAACAACCTCACAACTAAAATTGTTCCCCCATATTTTTTTTTTTTTAAAGAGTGAGGTTTTTTAATAGAGTAGTAATGAGAAATTCATCGATGTTTGTCCTACTGTCAAACAAAATTTAACACGCAGTTTTACTAACAGAAACATGTTTAATTAAAAACAATGAAATGAAAGCCATTCAAAACGTTTGTTTCTTGCACCTTCATCAATCGCATGAAATTGAAAAAAAAAAAAAAAAAAAAAAAAAAAAAAAAGTTTAAGATTTTTGACAGAGCAAGTACAGGATCCTAAAAAACAAAAAAGGCCAGAAGAAGACGAAAGTTAGGGTTAGCTATACAAATTGATTTTGTTTGCTCTGGTTCACGTTTATCTCTTTATTAGCTCTCCATCATTCTGAAAATGCCTTTTCTCATTAAATATAATTTTTAAAATGATTTTTGATTTGACTTTACGGCAAAGCAGTTCAATTGCCCCGCCATTAGTCTCTCCTCACCCGTCCTTGCTTACAATTCAATCGTAGATTAAAAATTGAAGCTCCCCCCCCCCTTCGACCTTTATTGCTGTTAAATAATTATATGAAGATTTTATTTACAGAGGGTGGGAAAGAAAATCCGAAGAACAGGTAGGCACTAGGCAGTGGAGGCGCAAATACTGAATGGTCACCTCCCCCCTCTCACCTCACCTACACACATTGGAACATTTCGCCCCTAAATCAATTATTGGTAATGATACGTACGCTGCGCTGGTGAGGTGATATAGCAAGGGTGCACGTCTCACCTCCCCCCCCATCCACTCAAACACCCTCTCTATAACTTCCCCTTCTCTTCTTTTTCATCTGTGTGCAACACATCTAGTAGGCACAGTGCGTTTTCATAAGATTCTCACCACTTTCAAAAAAAAAAAAAAAAAAAAAAAAAAAAAAAGATAGAAAGATATCCAGACTGATTTTTTTTCTTTCTTTCTCTCTCTTTCTTTTCTGCTCACGAGCTCTCTAACAGACGATTCCTCTCTCTCTCTCTCTTTCACCTGTTCTTCATCTTACCTATATGTGTGCCTCTTCGCGGCTTCGGAGGAAAATTTAATATCTCACGCTTCCTAGTACTTTCCATTTTTTATTCATCAGGGGCTGGGAAAAAAAAAAAAAAAAAAAAAAAAAAATCGAATTTGATTTCGATTTCGATCCTTCATTCAAAGGAGCTCGAGATACGCTGTCGATTGGGAAAAAGAGATTATCATGCGTTTTTGTTTTCACTCTCCCCTCCCCCCTCCCCCTTCCCGCCACTCCACCGCAGCCTCACTTTCTTTTCATACTCTGGTGTTGTGGGGGTTCCAATTTTGAAACATTCCGACTGAACGAATAAAAGAACAAATCACTTCCTATATTCACTTTTTAACGATTATACAAGGTCTGGATGCATGATGTGTCTACCGCGGAAATGATTTATGATTTTTTTCGCAGCGGTTGGATGGAAGACTATGTGAGGACAGTACTGTTGTTGGCAGTATTGCCTCATCTACTTTGTATCAGAGTTTATTTTTCATCAAAAAAATTGGACATCTTTTGATCATCTTCCGAAAAATGGCAACATTGATTTGCAGGGCTGAGCACAGGGGTGCCGTTTTGCGTTTAGTTAATGACATTTTTTTTTTTTTTTTATTCGCCGATGATTCTACCGATTGAGCGAAGATTACAGCGTTCAGTTCAGTGTATGATTGTACTGCACAAAAATGCTCTAATCAGTAATCTCTCCTCGATCGGTGCAATCGTCGTTTAATTATTTAAATATCAGCAAGTTTTTAAAAGTTATCGACCACGCCACTCCATCGATTGAGAAAAGATCACAGATGCTATAGTATTTTTGTTTATTACAGCCATACACTGAACTGAACTTTGTAATCTTTTCTCAACCGGTGAAATCGTCGGTGTTTTGAAAAATGGCATTAATCGTACGAAAAACGATAGCTTTGGCTGAGCAGACGTTTAATCCGTTGTGACGGGAGCAATAAAATCTGTTGATCATTGGTAACAGTGTTTTAGTGACGAACTGGTTTACGAGATGTTTTTAGGAAAGTGCGTAAAGTTCTTATTTATTCGGTTCAAAAGTCTTCTATCTCTCTGAGCCGCGCGTGACCTCTACTCGAACTATCTCTTTTTAAGTTTCAAACTCGAAAATCCCACGTTTTTGGCCTCAAATTTTATCGCAGACTTGAATGGGGCTGTTGCACACTTTTGCTATAAGCGCTTTAATAGTCGATTCTTGCGTTTAAACCTGCAAAAATAACGATGGCAGCGCTAAAAACTTGAGATTCCTATCTTAATCTCGGCACTCTCTCTATACTGACGACGAAGATTCACAGAATAGTCAACACCAGAGTAGTGATCCACATACAATTAATGGTACCGTGACTTCTGGTGACACCGGTTTCAAAGGAAAGTCGTCTCTTCTTGGTCACTTCTTGATGGAATTACAGAACTATTAGATGGGAATCTCCAAATATGACTGACCTACGCAACCATTACGATCGCGCAAATAAAAGCATTTTTCTACTTTAAGAGTGGATTTCGGAAGTTTTAAGAGCTACCATCGTTATTTTTTGAGGTTTTTATTACTCCAGAATTGGCAGTTAAATCGTTTGTAGCAAAAGTGAGCGACGCAGCCCCAGCCCCATTACTGTCATGACTTTAACAACTTTACGACTGATCCAAAAACTAATAGAGTTACTAAAATCTACATATAGTTTGCTATCGTCATTTTTTACCAGATAGCTTAAATTGAACCTCTTTTCCATCGATTTTTTGAACGCACCAGACAGGAAGAAAAATATGATAATCAATTGTCCACGGGCGATTCCTTTACTTCATCACTATAGTGAAAGTTTAAATATGTTGCTCTTCTCCAAAGTCCATTTTTATGACGGGTCAGTCCAGTAGTGCTGTAATCTCTGAGCTTCGTTTCATAAACGCAATGTAAAATTGGCACATCGTGTTCCGATTTGGTCCTAACCCCCAATTTGATTTACGTGACTTTTTTCTAAATCGAGAAGCCCTCAAAAAAATCAGTGCTACCGGAGTGACATATTATTATTACACTAAAAAAAATAATAATTGGTAAGTTAGTGCAGTAAACAAATTTGATTGCGCAAACTTCTTTATTTGTTATTATAGTCCAAAGAATTCACTTTTTTGTCTCTTTTTTCCAGTCTTTACCTCTTGCTCTACCTCTCTAAAAAGAGGGATTTGGATTACAGAGCTGGGCAAAGATTATCTGTTGAATTATGATGAATTTATCTAAAATATTCACATTATGCTCACGTTTTTTCTTTTAATAAATCAAAGTTTTATCGCTACCAGTATATTCACCAGTCGAAAGGTGAATGACTAATAGTATTAAAATAGTCGAAAAATATTTAAATATTGATAAAATATTAAAAAAAAAAAAAAAAAAAAAAAAAAAAAAAAAAAAAAAAAAAAAAAAAACACAAATTATTCTGCGGTTGTTTATTTTCCTCCGAACAGCATGTCGATTGAGGATGAGTAGTTATTATTAGTTCGAAAAAAAAGGAGGGAAAGGAACGCCAGACGAAGCAATTTCTCAGAGAGAAGAAGAATTAGAGTGTAGTAGAAGAGAAAACATTGAATCGATAAGAAAGAGAATCTCATTTGGTTAAATCAAGCAAGGTTGAATACTGGAATGATATTAAAGAAGAAAAAAAATGGAACAGAATGATGCGTTAAAAGATGGGGGTTGCACGACTATAGAAGAGAGGGGAAGAAAGTGCTAGACAGATAGATAGACAGTCGATGGATGAAATTATAATGAAAAAAGAAAGGAAGAAAGAAAGAGAGATAGAGAGTGAGGAGGGAGAAAAAAAGAGAGAGAAAGTTGGAAAAAAATGATGCATGGCAAGCAATCAAGCAGCGGGCAGACGGCAAGGTAAATAGAGACTGTTTATCAAGGAACCCTTGAGGAGAATGCGGAAGTATTTTTCGGTCTTGTTTGCGGATTACGGTATCTCTAACCCTCTTGAACCGACCGCCTCTCTCTCCCCTCGACCCCTTGGCGCAGAGACGTCCTCCAACCCCTCCAACCCTATTCCACCTTGTACAAACCCTACTGACACCTACGCGCTTTACTTTACTTCCCGAATCCTCTCACTGTGGGACAACAATTCTGTCTCGCTGAACATCTTTTTTTATACTCCACCAACGAAACTTAGCAAGCTCGAACTATTACTATTATATCAAATCAATTTAGGTTTACTAAAAATAAGAGCTAAACATTGACCACTGCAGGCTGATTATAGGTCATGGTATCGTAATGCCATCGAGTCGATGTTCAAGTACGTGTTGCATTGTGGGTAGTATCATTCCGACTGAAACCGATCGTAATGATACCATCCATAAGAATAAGACGTATTCAATCATCGGCTCGATAGCATTACGATACGATTGTTCATAATCAGTCTCCTGTTCAGAACCCTATTAGTCAACTCTTTGCTCGCTTATTCAAATGAAAGAGGCAGATAAATATCCTTTCATCCCGGTAATTAAGTTTGCCTACGTGATAAATTGAAGGAGCAGAATTAAATGTTCTTTTGTGAGAGCTCCGAACATGTTTCGCCTGGCGAAAGTAATCTGTATCGTCAGTAGCGATATGGAGAGAAATTTATCGGCCTCTCTGCTTTCGCCAGTGACCCTTAGACTACCAGGATTAGGTTACCAGAAATTAAATCAAACATAAACGCACTTAAATTCAGTGGATAGTTAAATATTCGTACTCTCCGGTGTTTATTTTGCCTATCCCGGTAATTGAAGGCGCTCGATGAAGTTACCCATAGCATTCACTACCAATCAGAGATAGAGATATCAAATCAAATTACTCGGGCGTGCGTGCCCTAGAGACACCTCTTTTTGTTTAGTCGAAAACTGATTAAAGAAGAACCCTTCTTTAAGTAAAAATATAAAAAAAAGTAAAAGAGCATTTTTTAGCGAAATAAAAAAAAATAAAATAATTTTAGCTTACGAGTAAAAATTAAAAGTTTGTTTCGCCTCTATTTCTCACAAAAAAGAGTTGAAATACAGAGCCAGATAAAGAACTGAAATGAACTATAACTTCTCATGAAACTTTTTTTGACGATAAATTCTGAAAAAGGACTAAATAAGAGTTAGGAAAGAATTGAAAAAGAATAAAAAAAAATTATAATGATGAAGGGTTGAAACATTTATGTTAGCCAAGGATGGATAAGGGGTTAGACTCCCTCCTTCCATTTTTTTTAACTATAAAAAAAAAAAAAAAAAAAAAAATAATGCATTCAAAGTGAAAATTAGAGAGACAGAGGAGCAGGAGATTCTACCTGGTAAAGAATATCTCGTTGTTTCAAGGGTTGAACAATATCTAGAATTTCAAAGTTTCTAGCTCACTGTGCGGCATTCGCGCCTCCCCCCGTTTGAGTTGTCCCGCGTCCCGTCTCGAACGCCTCCCAAGCCCGACTCCCGACCACGCACGTAATAATCTGGGAACCTTTGATTCCCGAGCTCCCGATAGACATATTTTCCCCTGTTAGCTCACCTCTACTCTACTCCATGCCTGGAGTAAAGGTACATCACAGATTTTCCCTTCCCCTCGCCTGATCTCTGCTCACACCACCACCCTCTGCCTTCCGTAGTCCGCACCAGCTGACTACTCTTACGCACACAATGCACCACACAATGGTTTAAGATCGGGAAATAAAAGTGGCAAATAATCAGGGGAAGAAAGTAATCGAAATTATGGTTTTGAAGCTTAATTTAGAACGTCTCAGTGACATTTCTGGGTTTTAATTACTCGCTGAAAGTGTTTCCTGTGATTTAAATTGGTCTTGAGAGTTTATAAAATGATAGATTGATCAGTGGCGGCTCGTGCAGTTTGGCAACAATGTTCCTCCTCCATTTGAATACATGCGTTATAATCGATTGTTGATGAAGCGCTGCTTCATCATCGGATCGATTGTTTTACATAGAATCAAATGGAAGAAAAAACATTGTTGCCACATTGCACGAGCCGCCGTTGATTTTGATGAGGAATTTACTCTCTGCTTTTTGGCCACTTTTTTTGACGATCTCAGACCACGGTATAAACGAATCACCATGCACCCGCTCTCGCTCAGCTGAGTTGGGTGATCGCGTCGCGTCTCGTGTTTGTGTTTGTGTGTTTGTGTGTGGGTGTGTTTGTGTGAGTGCGATGATGATGAGCGCGAAATCCCGCGCTTGCTCTCACGCGTGTGGAGGCACCATCGTTTCCGTTTCCTGGTCGCGTATCCTGTCTTCTCCAGGGAAACAGAATTTCGGCGGACCGCGCTCAGATCAACCACAGCTTTACATACATACATACAGGCAAAACTATACAGGCGTGGATTCAGGAATTTACCCCCCCCCCCCATTCTCTCGCACTATCTGCGGCTCTTAAAGAGCGTTTATTAGAAGAGACCTGAACGGAGGAAAGTTTCTTTTTGGAATTATGGAACGTATTCTTGAATATGGACGAATAGGAAATTTCTGTTGGATTATCCGGAATTAATTCTTATTGATTCAACGATCCATTCGGATTATCAGAATGCTCTATTGGATCAATAAGAGTTTGGTGATTCCAAATGAAATTTATTTTCCACAATGAGAATTCTTGAGAATTCTGGACAGTACTTTTAACTGAATTATTGGTTTACTTTCACTGCGTCATTTTTAAAGATACTTACAGGGTTGGCACGCAAAATAAACCTTATTTGTCACTTATTGATTTATATTTCATCTCATTGTTTCGCTAATCGGCAGAATGACCGCCTGTCGGCAGAATGACCCTTGAACGGGAGGTGAATAATGAGAGGTGTTCGTGAAATTTTCAGAAAATACTTAAAGTTTTTTTTTTTCTTTTACTTTATTTTGCTGAGTGTTTGTTTTCCCTAACGTTAAATAACGGTTTGGTTTCATGAGAGGAAATACGTCCACAATTTCTTCACAAACGATTATTGGCTGTTGGCTGAATGACCCTTTTTTAGTACTAAATCACAGAGTTTGAAAGTAAATGTTTGAGCACACGACACGTAATATTAAAAGGATAAAGAAGTTGAAACTGACATTAATTATGTTATCCTTTAATCTCTTTAAATGAGTAGACTCCTTTGAAGATATTAACTATTTGCATTAGTAACAAAAATGTCAATAGTTTTCAACAGTGGCGGCTCGTGGGCTTTCGTATTGGGGTGGGGTCGGGGGGCCACCCGAAAACCGATAACACGTAGACAAAAACAAACACGCGCGGCTGGTCCGGCGACTGGCATGACATGACGATTGGACGATTGACGGTTATCCGGCTGCTGGCTCGGCAACGCTGCGGGAGTCGTGGAGGATAGCAGCCTCCGATACCTCCGTTAGTGCGTGCACAGTCCTTGCTTGGTTGTGTGTGTGTGTGTGTGTGTGTGTGCGCTGAACACCACTTGACTTGACTCGACCGACTCGGAGTCTCGGAGGCACAGACTCTGGCTGGCACTTCTGACTGCTGTCGTTTCGCGACTACGAAATCTCGTTCCCCGCCCGCTTATAACTTCCTTCTCTTGCGCTCTCTCCTATAAGATTGACTGATGTTGTCTCTCGTTACTGTCTTGTCGACGTTATTTTTTCTTCCCTTTGATTGTGAATGTCTGGGGAGGCACAGCCTCCCTTGCCTCCTTAGGCGAGCCGCCACTGGTTTTCAATATCCCTCTTATTTACTTTCTTGTTTGAACAGAAACATGATTGTAACTCTCAAAATCCACCAAGGCTTCAGTTGCCACAGTTGGCAGAATGAACTAGTAGGCCCTTAAATCCATGATACCATCCATCCATGAAACCAGTACTTAAGAATGTTAGATTCTAAAATGCTTTCGGACTTATAAAAAGTCTACGAGACTATATCTACGAGAAAAATGACGGGGCCAGTGAAAATCCTGCAAGCATCAGTGTTGCAGTGGCGTAGCGTGCAATTTGGCAACGTGGCACTGTGTCCATATAAACCCGTATAAAAAGTCGAATGCGAAGGTGTTCACCGAACACCCAACGGTTCGATCTTTTCCATGGGTTTAAATGAACGAACTGCAATGCTGCCAAAATGCACGCTACGCCACTGCAGTGTTGCCAGATCTCGCGGCATTTCCTATAAGAACATGCACATAGAAAAAACTTCAGAATCTGGCAACACTGGCGAACATACCGTGCCCATGTAAAGTGTCCATGAGGGATCTCATCCACCATGACTGCTTCCTCCGGGCAGAGGCGGCCCGTTCCATTTGGCAGCGATGTTTTTCCTCCGTATGATGCTATGTAAAACAATCGATTTGATCGATTGTTGTAAACGGATTCAAATGGAGGAAAATCATTTTAGCCAAATGGCTCGAGCCGCCACTGCCTCCGGGGTGTCTCCAAAATTACGTGACAGAAGACCCCTTGTGGTTATATTTCGTTGGTTGTGCAGAGTACACTTCTCTCGGAAGTTAATGTCTGTGACCTCTGTCGGCTCATATACGCATGGTTGAACCAATCAGCGACTTCGAATCTACGTTCCTGTACGTCACAAATCTACTTCGTAGGAAGGTTAATTTTCGACAATTTGTGACGCAATTATAGAGTGGCCTGTATTAATCCACCTTATCTCGATGTATATTCTTGTCAGTGGCGAAGCGTACAGAGCGAGAACGTTGCATTGTTCCATTTAAATTCATGAAAAATATCGAAATATCTAGGAATCAGCGATGACTATCACTGTCAATCTTTTGCAAGGGTTCAAATGGGCAAAATGCTAGGTTGCCAGGTAGCACGCTTTGTCAAGAACTCTTTTAGATGCATACTTCGCAAATAAATGTACGTATCGTCGATGTTCTAATCTATTCTATTATTTTTTCATTTTTTTTTTTTTTTTTTTTTTTTTCGCGCAACTGCCGGCAACACAGTGGAGAGTGGTGCGGTAATTATCATCGACTTACAGGGCAGCGTGCGTGTCACCGAAAAACGATGCGAAGGATTGGCAACCAAGAAAATCAAACAAAAACCACAACAACGCCATCGTTCATCATACAACGCCTCAATGCCAGGCCGGGGCTACTGCCAATGTGCCATCGATGGGGATTTGCGGACGGGCCGTCGCGCGTCGGACAGTAGCAAAAGCAACCCCCGCGGAGAGCGAGTGCTGAGTGCCAGCGGCCAGCGGTCAGCCTCATGAAGCGGACGACGCGGTCAATTGTTTGCCTTAAAGAACTGGACGCGCCTTGTGTCTTGTGAGTGACATGCGAGACTCATCACTTATTCAGAAAGGAGATGACAGAGTGTGAGTGTGAAGCCAAAAACGCAAGAACGGAAAGGGAAAGGGGTAAGCGAAGCGAGAGAGAAAGAGAGAGATATTTTGAAGGGAGCGAGAGAGAGTGAGAGAGAAGAGAGAGAGAGTGAGAGAGAGAGAGAGTAGAGAGAGAGAGAGAGAGAAATAGAGAAAAAAAAGAGAGAGAGAGAGAGAGAGAGAGAGAGAGAGAAAAAGAGAGAGAGAGAGAAAAAGAGAGAGAGCAATAGAGAAAAAGAGAGAGAAATAGAGAAAAAGAGAGAGAAGAGAGGGAGAAAGAGAGAAGGGGGAGAAAGAGAGAGAGAGAGAGAGAGAGAGAGAGAAGAGAGAGAGAGAAAGAGAGGAAGAAACAGACAGAGAAACAGAAAGATTTTAGAGAGAGAGAGAGAGAGAGAGAGAGAGAGAGAGAGAGAGAGAGAGAGAGAGAGAGAGAAAGAGAGGAAGAAACAGACAGAGAAACAGAAAGATTTTAGAGAGAGCGAGAGAGAAAGAGAGGTAGAAAGAGTTAGGGGGGAGGCGGAGAAGATGACTATTAGATGTTTTCGCGATTGTCAGGTTTGAAAAATGTGCGAGAGAACAGAGAGGATCGAGAAGCCAATCCGGCCCTCGGAGGACCAGAAAAATCGATCCGGCTCGGAAAACCGAAAGAATGACCGCAGGATGGGCTGTTGAACAATCGGGGGAATTTTTGGACGCGACTGTAACACCTCCTGGAGTCGGTCGCCTGGCCGATCAACTGGACACAACCGGAGAACCGATGAGCGAGGAAGGAACCGGACGGAGAATGGACGGATGGACAGGCGGTCGAAGCGACTCAATTCCTCCCATTTCAGGATTGGTCAATCAAATTGTAGTCAAGCCTTTCCTTTTATCTTCATTATTGTTGTATTTTGCACCGGCCTGTTTCGCACTGTGCCTCACCCGTGCCCACTTTTTTTTTTTTTTTTTTTTTTTTTTTGCCCTGAACAAACCTTCGAAGATCCTGGGGTCTCCGGTCTCAGCTACCCCCCTTGGTGACTCTTCATCCATCATTCTGTTTCACAGCTCGTGCCCTCAATATCAAATATTTATTCCGACTCAATTTGTTTGCCATTTGCCTCTCGCCAAACTCAGCAACTTGTGCCAAAGGCGAGGCGAGGGGCTCACAAGTAAACTCGCCATTTCTTTTCGAGTTATAATATCCTTGGTGTTGTTGAAAGAAAAGGTGATGAATGAAGTTAAATCTTCTGATAAAATCGGACAACCTCAGTTTTATACCCTAAAGGCGGGAGTATAGTCTAATTGAAAACAGAAAATAAAGTTTTCCACAGCGAAGCTATTTTTTTTTTTATAAAACTTGAAAAAGTTGGGCCTCCCAAGTAATTTTTTTCCATGCATAGGTCCCGTGAACTCCCATGTCCAAAATGCTGTGAAAACTTGATACTCCATGCAAATTATACGGAAAACTTTGAAGTATTTTATGGGTTCCCATGCAGTTTTCATGGAATTTTGGACGTGAAAGTTCAAGAGAGTGCATTGAACTAAATTATCAGGATTCAATGAGTTAAATCCTTTCATAGATACAGAGGCGCCGGCAGAAAATTGTCCAGGGGGGGGGGAGACCTCAAAATTGAGTTCAGGCGGAGGGCTAACCTTTGGTTTTCATAAAGTTTTGTTTGTTTTCAGCTCAATTTTTAGAAAATGGGCAGAAGAATCGAAATTTTCCAATTTCCAAGGAGCTTAGCTGCCTCTTTCACTGCGTGCCCCTGCTGATTGACTTCAAACAATTTTCAATTTGATACTGAAAAATTTCAGGCTTTTCATTTTCATCTGTGCAGCTGAAGTTTTTGTTTGTATTATTCCCCTGTTTAAAGCCTCCATATTCAACGCGCTGGAGAAGAAAAAATACTGTAGCTCTCATGAGCTCTCACAAGTGATAAGAAATTCACTTTAGAATCACCAGAATGCATCTCATTGATTTAATCGAATGTTTCTGCAGAAATTATTTACAAGAGGAAATTGTAGAGTCAACGAGAATTCTGGTAATTTTTAAAGGAATTTCTTGTTGGAATTTTTTAATACATTCCTCAGTTTTAATGATAAATTTTTCTCCATTCAAACACTTCTTTTAAAAAATAAATAGAAGTTTAAGAAATATTTGTTTTGGTATTGGTAATTTTATGATGGACTTTAAAAAAAAGGGCGAATCATGTCCGGAGTCAACCCGGTGGAGGCTCGTGCTATTTTGCAACAATGTTGCTCTTCCATTTGAATTCATGTACAACAATTGCTTGTTGTTGAAGCGCTACTTCGCTATCGATTCGATTGTTTTGCATAGAATCAAATGGAGGGAAAACATTCTTGCCAAATCACAGGAGCCACCATGCCGCTGGGTTATTCGACTCTATTGATCTGCTTCACAAAAATTGCAATTTTTTATCGACATAAGCTACTCCAAGTTGTTGTCATTTTTATAATAATGTTCCGTCGAGTGCCTTAAATTTATGCCATAGGCAAAATTGACGCTGCATAGTAGGCGAATATTTAACTACTCACCTAATTTGAGGATGCAAACGTAGATTTGTTCTCGTGCACTGAAAAGAAGCGATAGTCATAATACCAGATTCTATTCATATTATCACAGAAGAATAGCGATATGAGAACGACAGAGAGTCTGGTAATCTGACCAGGAAATGCTGGTGTTAATACCAGAATATGGTCAAAGAACTAGAATTTCCTAAAAATTGTCAAGAGTTATGTTACACACTTTAGAATTCTGGTGATAGTACCATATCCCTTACATGTTATGTTCACATATTGTCATGCGTCTGATAATCTTTTTTTTCCAGTTTAAGGAGTAAAAGGGTCAAAGTGTTTGAGTAACATACTAATCCAAAAATAGTTTATTTAAATGTAATATTTGAGAATGACCTGACAGTGACATCTTGACTTGAACCCGTGGATCATTTGAGTACTTGAGAGTTAAAAAAAAAAAAAAAAAAAAAAAAAAAAAAAAAAAAAAAGTGACGTCTCTGATGTGACCAATCCAATTCTCATTTCTCACGCGTCAATGATAAGTGAATAAAATGAGAACCAAACGAGTACACGTGAACGATGGGGTTGGAAGAAGCGATTGAGCGGAGAATAAAAATCAAGGTGCGGGTGGAGTTGGAGATGATCGAAATGTATTTAAAACACATGGAGAGTGGGAGCATCGGGCTTCGGGCATCAGGACATCAGGCATTGCATTGAGACTTGCCCTACGATACCAATCCCAATTCCGAAACCTCGCCTCACCAGAGTTCATTGACTCTTTGAGGAAGGAAGCTAAGAAAGAAAACTGCAATTAGTGGCTTGGTTCACATCTCAGCTGATATATCTTCCCAATTTTTTTTTCTTTTTCTTTTACTCTCTTCCTCTCTTTTTCTCTCTCTTTCTCTCTCTCTCTTCTCCTCTCTCCTCCTCCTCCTTTCGAATACTCTTTTAGGGTGACCTTTTCGTTAACGGAGATATCCCATGGTTGAGTAACTTATCTTTCGTTTGCAGGGCAGCCGTTCTGCATAAAATTATCCGCATTTTCCCATTTAACTCCATGAATTTTTTTGAATTTACCGCCAAATTTGGCAATACTGCTTGTTCGCGGTAAATCAAGGGTCCTCTTGTCATGCTCTGTAATCTCAATTCGCCGGCCCGATTCTCTTTGCCGCTGATGTTGCGGCCACAGGTGGATCCAGGACAGTGGCGCGGCGTAGCGTGAAATCTAGCAACGTTGTATTGCTTCCATTTAAACCTATGGGAAAAGATCGAACTATTGGGTGTTCGGTGAACACCTTCACATTCGACCTTTTTCATATCTTTCAATGGACAGTATACAACGTTGCCACAGTTCCACGCTACGCCACTGATCCAGGAATTTATCTTCCTCTCTCTTTTCCTATTAGAATGCGTTGTGTTACAGATGGATGGAGCGTAGGAGCAGTCACGTGACTTTCGCAACTACTATCCTTTTCTAACGCATGCGTTTTAATGGGAAATGAGAGAGAGAGGATAATATATTGGATTCGCTAGTGTGTTCACAGGCTCGATGATAACCTAATTCAACTGCGATTTTCACTCATCAGAGTTTTTCAGTTTTATTTTTCAACTTTTGAATTTGTAAGTTTTCGAACTTTTCGCTTTTCAAAATAAATTGTAATTATAGAATGTTTAAATTTAAAATGTTTATGAGAAATTTAATAAGACATAATTCTTAATTGTATAAGAATTGACGGAGCAATTGTTTTTTCATGGCTTTATTTTTAGCTTTATTTCACATGAAACCACCAGCAGTATAAGACTGTCGTACCACAAACGACTGCCGCACTGTCGTACTACAAACGACTGCCGTACTGTCGTACTACACACGACTGCCGTACTGTCGTACTACAAACGACTGCCGTACTGTCGTACTACAAACGACTGCCGTACTGTTCGTCGTACTGTTTCAGTTTGACGTTTAGCAGGTAGTTTAATGCTATTAAATAAAATTAACGAGTCAAGCATCAAATGCTGCGGTGTAGTTTTTAAAACAAGTCGAGTTTTTAATATTTTAAATTTTTTAATATTAGGTTCATCGAAAATATTTGATGATACATTTTCAGCTTTGTGTGTTTATTGGAGAACAAAACTCTTTCAGTGGTGGTTCGTATAATGTTGCAACATTCATTTAAATCCCTATGAAATAATTCACAATTCACCAAATCTCTGAGAAATCGATACCTGCAAGTTCCTGTGTTTAAAGTGTTTTTTTTTTTTTTTTTTTTTTTTTTTTATTTTTATTTTTTTTTTTATTTTTTTTTTCAAAAATATGGGTGTTTGAAAAATTTTGCAAAACGCAACAGGATAAAAAAAAATAAGAAAATTGCGCTAAGTCATACAGATCAAGAAAATGCATATTTTCAAACTATTATTCTGAGACAGGATATTTACTGTCAACAGAGAGCATCCCTTATAGTTTTTGCGGTTCTATGGACGATTTTGATCTTTTTTAATATGAGTTCACTTAGAGTTTGTATTTTTACACTATCAGATTTGGCAACTCTGGTCATTCTTTGGGAAAAAGTAATCTTAATCACACACCAGCACCAGCGTTCAATACAGCTCCTGCATGCATATCCAAATTTTAAGCTGCTACAAATATATTTATGTATCACATATATTGTATGCCCCCCTTGAAACCCTTGTTTTAATCGATTTTAGTCAGTTCTTGAACTTCGCAAATCGACCATCCCGACCAATAACTAAATAACGGAACAACTCCCGAGTAAATCCTGATCCTCTGTATCAGCTCCGAGCTGATTCAATCAGCAGCTTCGCTGCACAGAATACGCTCATTTCTCTTCCAAACAAATGGACAGGTACGCCTTCGGATATTGCATAGAAGCGGTGCTATCGCCGATCTGTTTAGTTGTATATGTTACGGGCAGATCTAGGTTTCTGGGCGGATCTAGATGTGCCCGGGCCGATCTAAGATCTGCCCGGGAAACAGTGGGCCAACCTAGTTCCGCCCGGGCGGAACTAGGTTGGCCCAAAAAAAATGAATGAAAAAAAAAAAAAACCAAAAAAAAATAAAACAAACAAAAAAAAAAAAACCAAAAACAAAAAACATTTAAAACAAAAAAAAACAAAAAAAAACGAAAAAAAACGAAAAAAAACGAAAAAAAAAAAAAACCAAAAGTGAAAAAAAAAATAATGAAAGAAAAACAAACAACAAAAATAATTATGCAGCAATTAAAGAAAAGAAAAAACCGCCTACAACAATTTTTCCAGAATTTCGAACCTGCTTTTTTATTTGTTGCAACATGGGCTAGCATTGTGACACTTGGAGTTGCATTGGATTCCTTTCTTTTTACAAGCACACTTGTTGTCACTGCACCGTCCGCGGCAAGAACACTTGGTAAATCCTTGCCCACCAAATTTTGAATCGGCGCGACTGAGAGACCGGGGCGAGATAGAAGTATCCGGCACTTCAGCAGGCGATATAAATTGAACCTTGCAGGATTTGAACTGGTTTCGGGCGTAAAGAGCCTCTAACTAGCCCTGCTATTAATATTTTATCTTATTTTATTTTTTATTTTTTATTTTTTTTTTCATTTTTTTTATTTTTTTTTATTTTTATTTTTATTTTTTTTTGTTTTTTTTTTTTGTTTTGTTTTATCGGCCCAGAAAAATAACTATCGAAACTAAATATGCCCAGATCCAAAACTGTTGGGCACACCTAGATGTGCCCATTTAAAACGCGCATATCTGGGTTTTCGCGGGCGGATCTAGATCGGCCCAGCTAAAATTGGGCGGACCTAATTCTGCCCGAGCACATCTAGGTCTGCCCGGGCGGACCTAATTTCGCCCGGGCAAACCTAGATCCGCCCGGAAAACTAGATCTGCCCGTAACATATATATACTTTGTATTGCCTCTGTCATGAATTCTTTCCGATAATATTATTTCTGTGTGTACTATCAACACTTAAAGAATGTCCCATCAGCAATATGCTCCAATTTCCACCGAGAGTTTTTCATTTAGTAAATGAAAACTTTTGAGTCAGTTTTAGCGTACTTAAAAATGCCTCTAAGATAAACGTTCAAAAACTGAAAAGTTTGAAGATTTATGAAAATTGGTTCCGACACGTTGACTTAAAAAAAAAGTTGTGTAAAAAAGACCTTATTTTCGCACAGATAGTACCTTCATCATGAAAAACGTTGCTTTCATGATTGGCAATCCATTTTTTTCTACGGGATAATCAAATGTAAAAAAAAAAAAACAAAAATAAAGTGATACCAATAATTTATATTATGTGATAAAAATCTCACGCTTTTTCAGTTACTTCCTTGATTTTAAAAGTCTGGTACCTTTCAACTTTATTACTATGTAAAGAAACGTTGGCTTCGACCAAGAAGTAGGTTACTTTTGAGGTTTTCGCATGTTTAAGGTGGAACAGATGCCCTTCTTGCACACCCTTAATCATGATGTGTCCATGAATGGCTTTTGCGGGAGGCTTAAAAAGGCTTTGGAGGAGGGGCAATAATCCGAGACATAGGCTTGAACTTTTTTTGTTCACTAGATATGTATAGTAAAAAACGCAAGAAATCAGACTGCTGCCATAATTATTATGATACGAATGCTGCATGATTTTAAACACACGTACTATTGAGAAATGTATTTTAAGTCTGTAATAGACTGATGACCATACCTAAAAAGATGGAATAATTCTCAAGCCCCTTCAACAAATTTGACCCCTCAAAAGCCTCCCATGGATGTGTTTATAATGGTAATTTCCTGTGAAAGCTGTTTTTTTCGTTGTGAGAGCTTTTAGCAAACCAGTCAGTGGCGGCTCATGTAATTTTTCTACAAGGTCTTAACTCCATTTGAATCAATGTAAAACAATGACGAAGCGCTGCTTTTCTATCGAATCGATTGTTTTACAGAGAATCAAATGGAGGAAAAGCAGTGATGCCAAATTGCACTAGCCGCCACTGTAGCAAACCCTTTAAACGTCCCACTCATTCATTTTAAACCTGAATTTATTTTCTTTTCTCGCCTGTAAAACATGTTCAACTAGTTAAGAATACAAACAAGAATGGGGCTGAGGCATTGTGATCGGGCGATTTGTATGCGTTTAGCCGCGAAAAAACATGTTGAAATCCTGGTCGTAGAACGGGCATTCAGAACTCAGCATCCTGGATCCGCTCGCTTGGACAGTGTCAACAAAATCCAGTTTCAATTTCAATCGGACAAAAGGATGATGTGCACATGCCACTGGTGACCACTCAAAGGGTTAGCTTCAGAGAGTGACCCGCGCGCCGCCTGCGGCCAGACTGCCCGCTCGGACACCAAAAGGCATCAAAGGCTGAATATGATAAAAGCCACTGAAGAGAGTTCATCTATAACTTATTTGTACGGTCCCGATTATATTCTAAATGAGGATCAAAAGGTGATAGATAGAAAAGGGTGTTTGGTCGCGCGAAATATGACAGAATAGCCAAGATGGACAGCACATGGACAGTTTTGGCAAGCTTGGGAAAAAAAAAAAAAAAAAAAAAAAAAAAAAAGGGGGGGGGGAGAAGAAGAAATAACTGAGAGAAAGGAGCGGCCAGCTTGAAAGGAGCGTTTGAGGAGTGTCAAAAGGAGTCAGAGAATTTGTCTTACGAGCACACGCTGAAATACGATTTATTTTGGGGGGCGCGCGATGAATGAAGAGAGGCAGAGGGCCGCACCCATGCTGTGAGTATTTTGTTGTCGGGGGACCCAAGGCCCAAGGCAGCCAAAGTATTGAACCGGTTGCTAAGTTCGAGTCGTCGGCATGATCCACGTGGGACGATCCTTTTAATTTTGTTGGAAAAGAGGCTTTCTGAATTCTCATACGGATGCACTGTCTACTCATCATACACTACTTCATGTACCTCAAAACTCTTTTTAATATCTAAAACAACTGTTTCTCATTATGAACTTTGATACGCTGACACGGCATACTGTCCGAATATTTTCCAGATGATCCCGGGACCGTTTACTCCACGTTGGGCTGATCAAAAAAGTCAACAGTTTTTTGGCTAAAACGGGGCAGTTGCAAGGGTCTAAAGCTCTGAGGTGTTGTGTTTTTTATAAATGATAGTACTTGATGAGCTGAGAACATTTGTGCCTTTGCTTTCTTCCTAAGTATCCTGGTTTTGGAGACACACTCGTGTAAAGTTGTAAAAAGTCGTGTGCGTAGTCACGTCACTACGCAAAATGCCCTTTTGAAACAATGTATTTTGGGCCAAAATCTCATCCCCGGAACAATAGGACTTAATTAGAAACTAGAGGCATCTTCGTTCTCAGCTCACCAAGTACTTTCATTTACTTTATAAAAAACAGAACATGTCAGACCCCTGTAACTGCCCCATTGATAAGATAAGCACAAAAATGAGCATGTACATTTAAATGTTCACCTGGTCTGAAAGGGTTTATATGCCTTGAAAATTCATTTCTGCAGAATTTTTTTTACAACAGATGTCTTTATGTACGATTTTTGCGATGAGAGTGAGATACCAGCATATTAGGGCTACGTGAGAGCGAGAGAGATTGTTTGGAACACTCATCACCGGTTGACGTCATCACTAAAACCGTCTATACTATTTTCCATTGGCGGATCCAGTGTATTGTCTTTCTCTCTCTTTGGCCATTTGATCGCGTGAGTTAGAAGAGGAGAGAAGAGGGGGCGAAAGTCACGTGACTGTCCCTTCTCTATCCTTTTCTAACACACACCATCAAATGACCATAGAGAGAGAAAGAAAAATTCCTGGATCCGCTAGTGCTATTTTCCGTCAAATGCATTTGTATACAAAAACCCGTATATTTGGAATCATTGTGCGACTGCAAAGAGTCACCCTTGAGCTCGGGATCATGCCACGTAACTGACCTTACGGCCCTCACGCAACGGGAACCAAAGGGGTCCAGGGGTCATTCAGCTTTTTTTTTTTTTTTTTTTTTTTTTTTTTTCACTGGGCACGGGCCTCTGTATGAGGAAATGAACCAGATTTTTGTAGGGATGTGTGGCATGGCATGAGTCCCGGAACCCAGGTGCATAACCATAACCGTGCCTTGCCTTGCCTTCCTCAATCTGACCTCTCACCGCACCGGTTCTGGTTGCTCACTCCCTCCTCACCGGTCATCGTTTTATCAATACTACCACCCACTGACGCACTCTTAATGTGGATTCAACTCGCTCCTCAAACACCTGAAGACGTTCCTTATTTGTATTCTCATCGCTGATGGACCGTTTTATGAAAAAGATATTTCTCCCTCTCCTCTCTCTCTCTCCTCTCTCTCTCTCTCTCTCTCTCTCTCTCTCTCTCTCTCTCCTCTGTCTCTGTCTCTGTCTCTGTCTCTGTTTCTGTATCTGTCTCTGTTTCTCTCTGCCTCTCTCTCTCTGCCTCTCTCTCTCTCTCTCCCCCCCCTCTCTCTCTCTCTCTCCCTCTCTCTCTCTCACTCTCTTCCTCTCTTGTGAGTTCTGTTTCCATTAATATGTATAAAATAGCAGCTGTATGTAATCTACCAGTCAGAGTATGTGCTTATACGCATATGGAAAGTTCGGCATTCTGACAGAGAGTACATCACGATCTCGTAGCCCTTGCGTGCCCAAGGTGTGATGAGTTTTCACGCAAAGCCAGTTTTTTAATAATAGAAAGAAAATATTTCAGTGATTCAGTTCAAACTCCCATGTATATTTTAGTTAGGGTATCAAGAAGCTTTCCAGGAAAAATTGGAAATTTTCATCAAGTTTTCCCGTAAATACAGGCAAAAAAGTAAATGGGACAACAATTCATCCCCAGTGCCGGGAATCAACGTAATTTCAACCAGTTTGGATGAAAGAAAAACGTAGTTTCGAAAGATGTAATTGTTTTGGGATTATCTTACACTTAACATGTTTTCAAATTTTAAAATAAATCAAAGGAAAGTGTGTTACAATTTTTTTAAGCGTGCATGCCATGTAATGCAAGCTTCTTCCAATCGTTTTGATGCTTCCAATAAACGCAAGTATACAATGATACAGCTGTCTAATAAACATCAACTGGCATTGTTATCAGAAAGTGTAAAATACTTTGAGCATTGGGCACACAATAAGGGTTAACGGAGCTTGATTATTCAGTAAAAAATTTTAGGACAAATCGTAGACCCAGGATTATTGGACAAAAATGTTGTAAAACTAACCATATCACCCCACATCCTTTACTTACATCCTTTACTTCAATATTCACTTCTTTCATAGCAACCTTTACTTCAATATTCACTTCTTTCATAGCAACCTTTACTTCAATATTCACTTCTTTCATAGCAACCTTGACTTCAATAGTCACTTCTTTTATAGCAACCTTTACTTCAATATTCACTTCTTTCATAGCAACCTTTAATTCAATATTCACTTCTTTCATAGCAACCTTTACTTTAATATTCACTTCTTTCATAGCAACCTTTACTTCAATATTCACTTCTTTCATAGCAACCTTTACTTCAATATTCACTTCTTTTATAGCAACCTTCTCCAATAATCTCATACCATTTGACAACATAGGTTATTTTGTCCCTTATTGGTGATTAATTATACTAATCCTGTTTTTCATCTTTGAATAATTAACGGATATTTCATTGATATGGCTCATAAATATTTAATTAAACACAAAGCATCATCATGATCACATATTCAGGCATGTCGGAATTCAATACATGCGTTTATTCGATTGATACTGTGTGAAGTAACTTTGGAAAACAATTTGTTTTGATGGTCCAGGCCCTCCAAGCTCTGCTCCTAATTTTGTCCGTGAAAGTAATTACGAAGATGTAGCTTCCATTTTTGCAAAAATGCCTGACATTTTTCGTTTAAAAAATGAACGTTTCCACCCCTGAGAAAAATGAGATCTACTGAAAGAAGGTCTAAGTTCTATAATAAAAAGTTCCCGAAGAGATATTCGGACTGAATCCAGGAGAATTCAGGCCTAAAATTTAGACATTTTTGACCGGAATAATCTCGATAGATATTCGAAAATTCTTGGTCAAAATTCTACTAGTAAAAATATCAGAATTCTCTTGAAAACTGCCAGAATTTAATTTCTGGAACTTTGTATCAGAATTTTGGCCATTTTTAAAAGAATATTTTTCTCCTTGCATTGTTTTCTTATTATTCGTATTTGCAGATATGTACATATATGAGCAACATGTTGAGACTAATCCTATTGAATAATTTCACTACTTATTACGATTTATATATTTATGATTCAATATTCAATTTACACTTTGTTGCCAGGTTTCTTTTTAGTTTGCTTTTCAGCCCTTCATAAAGCAGCCCAGGGGCAACTCAAAACACTTTTTCGCCCTATAAACGGTCTAATATTTGGACAAAAGGTTGGTGCTTGATTTCTCCGGCAATGTAGGACCAATATTGTTAAAACCACACGGAGAAAAAAAAATCGGTTTTAAGAACTGAACTTCGGCTCATATGGAACACCGAGGGTTTCGGTAACAGTAACCAAAGTTTTCGGTTGTGAGTACCGAACTTCAGTTAGCAGTACCGAAGGTTTCGGTAAGTGCGACTAATACTATGACTCACATTTCGTTCCTACTGAACCACTTCGGTACTCCTAACTGAAGTTCGGTACTCACAACTGAAAACTTCGGTACTCCTAACTGAAGTTCGGTACTCACAACTGAAAACTTCGGTTACTGGAACCAAACACCCTCATCTCTCAGTGTTCCATATGAACCGAAGCTTTTTTCTCCTTGCAAGCATAAAAAATTGAGTAGCAAATTAGTCAGTTCCTGAGGGAACGCCCTTTTCGATTCATGCATTCAGAAAAAAAATTATTAACCTTCAAAGTAGATTTCTCTCTGAGTGACAAGAGACACTATCTGATGAGCCAATTTCTCACTTCATCAGACAGTAGACGAATCACCTTAAGAGCGAAACACCCTCGAATTGGCCTTTCTGCATGAATATCACTGGGCAAGACACAAGACGATAATCTATTATTAATCAAGCAAGCCTCCGCACTTTTAATCTTAATCCGGCAACTTTGACTGTGAGCTGAACTTGAACTCAAACGAGAGAGTCAACCACGGGCGCGTGTCTTGCCGCAGCGTTAACTAAGGGATAGAGAGAGAAAGAGAGAGAGAGAGTGAGAGAGAGAGAGAGAGAGAGAGAGAGAGAGAGAGAGAGAGAGAGAGATAAATAAAAAGTGATGAAGGAACGACCGGGTCGAAGGGGGAGAGGGGAGGTAAGGAGAAGAGCCGAGTAGAGGTGAGGTCTGAAGATGCGAAGAAAATAGGTCATCTGGATAGGTCAACTAGAAAATAGGTCAGTGCCCTGCTCCTGTGCTCTTACTGAATTTTCATCGGTGACCCTCCTCTACTTCACCCCCCCCCCTTCCCACACCACGACCCTCACTCGCCTCGCCGTCTGGATAGACCCGAGGCGGAACCAGTACCTACTGAAGAGTAAGGTTGAGAGAAAGAGATGAAGACAGAGAGATAGACGGGAGGGAGAGAGAGGGGATATGAAATGACCGAGTACGTGGAAGGGGGGGGAGAGGGAAAGAGAGGGAAAAGAAGAGGAAAAATAAATAGAGGTACAGAAAGAGTGATGAATTCCACTTATGATCTAATCCCATGCTCGCCAAGTTCAGATTATGACTATGACGCGAGAATGATGCAACTCTCTTCTCTGCCGTCACGTCGGACGTAACGCGAGAGCGCAACGCTCGGGTTCTTGTTACGTCGGATGCGGTAACGGAGGAGAAGGAAGCCGTAATACCGGGATTGGACGACGCAACGTAACGTAACGCCCATCGCGACCGACGTACGGCCTCCGCGCATGCGCAACAGTGCAATTTCGTCGTTCCAGTCTCCGAGACGTTGTTGTCTATATATCCTTTCTTTCTTCCTTTCTTTCTCTTTCTTTTTCTCAACGCTGCGCCGAGCCGCTCCGCGCCACGCAGCCCGATGCCGATGCCGACGCCTGGCGGGCGCGGCATTGCATCGGAGTCGCGGTCGAGCCGCGGTTACTTCGAGGTCAAACGACCGTCGAGGTTCACGAGTTGACTGAACGTAGGTCGTAAGGGTCTTTGACTATCCTAACGGTGTCAGAACCTCTTGACCGATCACCGATGTCACTGTCGAGGAGTGTTAATTGTCGGTCTGTTCTTAGTCTGTTTGGCGCTGTTGTCTCATCTGCATGAACGGTACGTGGATCTAAAAGTGGTGGTGGTGGAGGGAGGAGGACCCAATGGGGTAGTTGCAAGGGTACGAAATTTTGTGTTTTTTATAAAGAAAATGAAAAAAATTGATGAGCTGAGAACAAGGGTGCCCTTTGGGGGGGGGGGGGGGGGGGGGGGAGAAAGTATTTACAACTACTTCTCCGATGGTCGAGATGGTTATGTGAGATTCCTCCACTTCCAAAAATTAGAAGTGTGTCCCTATTTACTAAAACTCCTGCCACTCGGTCTTCCTATATAACCAGATAAGCACCGAGCCGTTACCCCCAGCTAGCTGGAACTGCCTTCGGGCATTACTTCAACTAAAGGGGTGACTTTGGGGTTTTCATATGTGTCCCGGTTTTGGAGATCTGTAAAAATCGTGTGAGCAGTGACGTCACTACGCGGGATTCCCATTTAAAACGATGTATTTTGGGCCAAAATCTCATCTCCGGAGCAATGGGACTTAATTAGGAACCAAAGGCATCTTTGGTCTCAGTTCATCAAGTACTCTCATTTTCGTTATAAAAAACAAAACATTTCAGACCCTTGATGCAATTGCCCCCATTACAGAAATTTTCTTTGATTCAAAGAACCAATCCAAGAAATTTTTCGGCACTAAATTTTAACCCTTTTACTCCTAGGGTACGAAGGCACATCTCCGCTTGCTCGCTTTAAGAGAGTGAGTAGAGATATTTCTACTCAGGAGTGTTGATTTTGCCTACCCATCTAATTGAAGGCGTTCCTGGAAACATTATTTTGCAAATTTGGACATTTTGGAGAAGCTACCGTCAGTTAAAAATTGAAATGATGTGAAGCAGATCTATAGAAACAAAAACGACTGTACGTTGGCGTGATGTTGAAAGGGTCAACTGGGGGGGGGGGGGGATAATTTCGGGATGACCCCGCTGAAGTTACAGATATCCAACGGCTGTGAAGACTACACACTGAAAAAAAAATTACCGTTAATTCAACCGGAATTCCTTATTTTAGGAAAGTATGAAACAGAATTCTTGATGACACAAAAGGACGTCCGTTGACTGTCACCAGAATTTCCTTCCGTTACTGGGATTTAGATTACAGCAACCTGAATTTCGGTTGCAGCGACTGGAATTTCCGGTAGATAAGGTAAGTATTAAATAGACGTCTTGTTTCGACAACAGGAAATTTTTCAGTCCACGGTAAGAATAAGTCACTTGCCATTTATGTAGATGCCAATAATTTCTTCCGGCTTTTTTCACAGATAAATTGAACGAAGTTTTCACTGACAAAAATTGTTGTCGATCAATGACTTATCATGTTCTTTATACACAGTCTGGATACCTCTGAAAGGTTATGAAATGTCCGTAAGACGGAGAAAATATGCAATAATTTTCTCGAATATTTTGTTATCTTTCTTATGATCTATAATGACATATGCCTAAATGTCAAAAGAATTCAAACTGACTATCATGATATCAAAATAAAAACATATGTCCCTTTCATTTCATTTGAACACGTGCATTAAAAAAGGACAGAGCAATGGGTACTAAAGTCACTTGAAGGCCCTCATCTGCTTTCTTTTTCTAACACAGTGTGTTTTACAGGCCGGAGAGAGAGAAAGAGAAATTTCTATAACCACATTTGCACAAATATGATGCAAGAGTTGAGCAAATGGAACTCGATTACCAAAGGTTGAACTGTCTATTACTTTTTGTAATCGAGCTGAAATGTAATCGGAAATAGAACAGTTTTTAAACTAGCTCAAATTTAAGCATGATCTACAGCATCTACTTTTTGTTTCAATTAAGAGGTATTAATTTCGAATGATTTCTATAGTACGTATAAACGATATCACCCTGACTGATTTTTGAAAAAAATAGTTCCGGATCACACTTTAATAATGGTTTGGAAAAGTTCTAAATCCCGATTCCGAAATTAATCAGAGAGTCAGCTCGATTACAATAAAGTAATCGGTAGTTGAACCATGGTAATAGAATTCCATTTACCCAATTCTGATACCTACCAGTATAGCACCATGGTCAGACATCGTCGTAAATAAGGGGCCAAAATTAACCAGAAAGTGAATTTCTCTTCACTTTGTTATTTCTTAATATTTCGAAACCAAATTTTATCATAGTAAAAACTTCTGCGGAGTAATTTGTACCTAGATATATTACTGGAAAGTTTCTAATTATGCGTCCAAGGTCGAAAACGATGGTTTTTTTATGAATTTTTTTCACTGTGTTTTGGCAACTTTTTTTCGATCTCAGACCAAGTTGCGCAGATTCAAATACTAACTCAGCAACCAAACGCGCACTAGTAAGTGACGATTCAAATTATCTCTGTAGTATTCGATACTTTATAATGTACATTTAATAAATATTGGATATATATTCAATACATGTATTGGATTTTCTACCTCTCACAAATTATCTCCTCTCAAGCGATTCCACTGAGTTTTGGCCCATAGACGGATCCAGCAACCTGGCAACTGTGCATTATTCCCATTTGAATGTATGATAAACAATCGATTCTTGATGGGGCCATGGCCCTGTGCTTAATCGATTATTTGCCATGCAATCAAATGGGACAAATACACTGTTGTCAGGTTGCTGGCTCCGCCTACGTTTTGGCCTTTTTTTTTCGATCTCGGACCAAAGTGCGTAGATTTGAATACGAACCCGGCAATCAAAGACGCACTCGTAAGTGACGATTCAAATATCCCTAAAGTATCCGATACTTATAATACATTTAATAAATAAATATCGGATATTTATTCAATACATCGAAAATTGCTGTATAGAAAAAAAAGAAGTAAGTATTGGGTATAGATGTCCAATACGCTTTCTACCGCACTCATACAAATTTCCTTAATCTTCTCTCAAGCGCATTCATAGATTTCCATTCAGAAGATTTTCCGCTAGATTGCGCTGGACGTTCTGACGCTGACTACTTCAGTATCCCATCAAATTAAATTTGTCTTTACCCATAACCATTCCGCATCGTCTCCATCAATATCGTCCACTACTCGACTGCTCTGAGCTAAGCACTTGGTGTTCGTGCCTCCCCTTCCCCCCTTCCCCCTTCCCCTTCCCCCGGTACCCCCTGTTCCCCTCCCCACCACTCTTCATCCCATTCTCCCCTCACTTTCCTCTGCCTCTCTTATTTTCTTCTTTCTTCCTCATCGCGATAGGTCATTGACTCGAAGCTCTCTGCCTCTGAAAACAGGTCAAATCTTATCGCGCTTTTATTTCATTCCGTAGTTGTCGGATTGGATGTTGCGTCGACTGAAATTGAAGGCGCTTAAAGTAACTTCGAGGCCCTGTACCTCTGATTTAACGATCTTAATCGGTCAATAGATTGTTTTTGCATCGATTGCAGGATCTCTAGGACCAATAAATGTACGGTACAAACGGGCTTTAGGTCGTACCTAAAAATGGTGATTCTAACCTCACATTTCTTTAACGGCACATCGGAATGTTGGGTCCGCTCCCAACTTTACGTTACTTGGGGCGGGTCTAGAGCCTCTCTAACCCACCCTAAGTGCTATTTTGAGGTTAGTTTTGTGGTTGCGCCATTTTAAAACGGTCCGATGCGGTCCGTTGGCTGGTGGCCGATGCTTGTTGAAGTACTTAGGGCGGACTTGGGGCTGACTTGGGGCCGAGGACCTTGTGACCGTACATTTATTGGTCCCTGGTTCCAATAAACTCTGATTCAAAGTATTTACCTCTTAATATGCACATTTTGAACGGAAATTTAGGCGGCGGCGAGGCGTGAAATTTGGCAACAATGTAGTTTCTCCATTTAAACACACCAAAAAAGTTGAACGCTTCAGTCATCGCCGATGACCAGGCATTTCGACCTTTCTAATGTGTTTAAATGGGGAAACAGGAACGTTGCCGAATCGCACGCCTCGCCACTGAATCTAGGCTATTAAATCAATCATTGGGGCTCTTAGAAACTTTAGCTGTTAGCAAATGAAAAGTCCGATCTGAGGTAAAAAGCAGCGAAAATCATGATATTCACTTAAAAAAAGTCTAGAATACAGTATTTAACTCACATAACTGCTACAATGGCAATATCGTAATGACGATTCAACGCAGGTATCATGGGAGATTCCTGTCTAATTTGTCACTTTCTTTACGGCAGAGATGCGACGATGCGTCTCTGTTTGGATTGGAATCTCCCTTAATGCTTGCGTCTCTCCGCCA